>RJWH01000171.1:960723-1218815 GCA_004363575.1 Solenodon paradoxus
CTCTCTCTCTCTCTCCCTCTCCCTCTCTCCCCCTCTCCTCCCCTCTCCCCTCCTCTCCCCTCTCCTTCTTGGGATAATGTAATATACCTACACAGTGCCAAAGGCATGTCTCTTTCGAGCATCTCAGGAGCCTGCATACTGGATATTCAGCCTAGGGACAGAGTCAGTGGTCCCATCCCTTAGTTAAAGGAGCCTAGATCAGTGTTTTCCTCCTTTCTTCTTTGGCCTAGCTAGCATGCAAATCACTCTTTTTCTTGTTGGTAGGTATAAATGAGATGAAGAATGGAATAGAAACTTAATTCAGTAAGACTTCTTGGGGGAGAAATGTAGAAATTCCCTTCTACAACTGGAAACATGAGAGTGGAGTAAGGGCTCTACTCATACGTGACTTATTCTTCCTAAAAGATTGAAATATGTCCAGTCTTCCTCAAAATTTTTTTAAATTCTATTTTACATTTTCTTTTTTTTATCCAAAGATTGTTTATTTTCTTATCCTTGTATATTTCCAGATTTTGTAGTGTAATGACATTATCTTTTCCCTGTTTCTAGCACCAACAGACATTTTTGAATCAACTGAGAGAAATTACTGGGATTAATGACACCCAGATACTACAGCAAGCCTTGAAGGTATGACCTCTGTTTCATGACATACACTTTGTCTTATACTCTGATCTCTGTATTGTCACCTACCATATTTGAAAATTGAGTTTATTAGTTGTACCATGTGCTATAGTAGAGTTAGAGAAAATAATTTTTATTAACTGAGAACCTTACTTAAGGTAACACTACAATTTTGAACACGTTAGCTTGCAGCAATTTATGTTCCAAGATACCTTGGAGAGACAGATAGGCTCTCTCCATATGAAACATTTTTCATGTGAAATGGATGCTGTGAATCCTGTTGGCTGGTTTCACTTAACAGCCATGATTTTAGAATTTAAATGAAGTGGAGAGATGGGGAATAGGAAATTATTGTAGTAGAAGGTCAAAAGCTTACATTTTTTTCCTGAGGAAATAAAAGGAATGAATGATGTTCAAGAAATAAAACTGCATTTTAAACTTATTTGTATATTTAACTAAAGGCTAGCTGCAGTATAGCATTTTGCCAATAGTAGGCATACACACAGTTTGCAATACTTTGTAACTTGCTCCATCAGACAAAATTATGTAACCTTTGAATCTGAGCTAAAAGCTCTTCATTTGTTTCTAGAAATAATTGTAATCATGATCACTATATTGGTAATACTATTAGCGCACATATATTAAGCATTTATAGTATCAGGTGCTATTTTAAGTGCTTTCTGTGACTAACTTACCCTCACAGTAACTGTGTGGTAGGGTTAATTTTCATTGCCTTTTTTAAAGATGATGAAACAGATTAAAGTGACTTGCTCAAGATCACACAGTGTATAGAGAAACTTGGGATAGAAACTGAGTAACCTGACCCAGAGCACCACGCTTAATTTCTGCTTTTACTAGAAATCTTGCTTCACCTTTTCTCCTGATAAGGAAAATGGTGAAAAATCACAGTGTGGAGAATTAATGCAAAGTTTCTGATGCCACCAGAAGTATTTGGCGAGGAAAAAGAGAGTGTCACAGCTCAGTTTTCAGTACTATAGCATTTTTTTAGATGATTGTCAGTTCTTTCTTTAGTTTGATAAATATGACTAAATCACTCCATGTTTATTTTCAGAAAGTGCCTTTTCTATTCTATATCACTGTGAGGCTACACCCATTACCTTTTCAGAGCTTGTTTGAGGAATTCACTTTTTTTATTTTTAACTTTGGAAGCATAGAGTATGTTTGATAAAATAAACAAAAATTAGTCTAAAATTATTCTTTTTCACATTTCCTCTGAGTTAAGTTATGCGACCGTAGTATCTTTTTTTAAAAAGTTTTATGTCAGTTGCCATTTACAGGGTAGAGGGCCCCATGGTAGGGTATCAAAATAGTTAAATGTTAACTGTTGCCCACTAAGAATTTTAAGATGTTTAATAATGAGTTGACTCTCATAGTAATAAAATGACAGGGAGTTTACTTTTTTGAAATATGGTGTCATTTATTTCAGCACTTTATTTTATGTTTAGAATCTGTTTTTAGTCTTCCAGAGTAAGTGACTTTCAGTTGTATAAATCATGTTAGATTATTATTATTAAATGTGGTAGTATATGAAATGTATTTAACATATTTCTTGAAGCATAATAGGTACTCCGTACATGTTAAACAATATTATTATAAGTTATTTTATGATGGTTTTACTTATTTATGGAATATTGTACCCATATTTTGGCTGAGTTATTTTTTCAAAATCTTGTAATTGTGATCGTGACACAAAGTTTAAAGTAGTGGTGCTTTTTCAATTATACTCTTAACTTTTTTCTCCCCTCACTGCCTCTTAGGACTGGGTTGGGGACATCGTTCTTCCCGTTGCTAAGGCTTCAACTCTTCGAATCATCCTGATCTTTCTCTGTCACCCCCACATTTGCTATGATGGCACCTAATGGTGCTTATGCCTTGTCTCCTGTAATCTACTCTCAACACACAACTAGCGTGATACTTTAAAAATAGAAGCCATGCAGTATCATTTTTGTCTAAAACCCTCTTCTCACTTTCTGTTACACTCAGCATGTATGCTGAAGTTCTCAGGGTTCCAAAACCTTGCTCGCTCAGGTCTTCTGTTACAAAGATTACTCCACTATTAACAGGGATTTTCTATGATGTATGATTAACTCATAGTGTTATATTTACTATTAATTATCCAGACACTATGACAGAAGAACTGAGCAAGTCTATTATTTTGCTCTTTCAAAAATTCTTAGTTTTCTAGTTTCTGCTTTCTTCGAAATGAACTTTAGAATAATTTTGTTCAGCTATGCTTTTGATGAGAGCTACATGAAATTTGTATATTTAATTTGGGTAGTATTATCATTTTGAGAGTATTGAGTATTTCTTTCTAGGAATTTTGTGTGTCTCAAAATTATCAAGTTTCAGAAACATTTGGCTTTTTTCTTCCTAAGTGAGTGTCTTTGATGTTAACATGTTAAATTTGTCTCCAGGTATGTATTCAGCATCCATATTGAAAGGACAATCTTTATTTTCCCTGTGGCTGAAATACTTTTAAAAAATTTGTTATGCTTTCTGTTATATGACAGTTTCCAGAGAACAGTTTTCAGTTTGTTCTAAACGTTTATTTAGAAGTTTTGGGGTTTTTTTTTGTGATTGACTTTTGTTAAAACAACAGATATCAAAGTAATCGAAGATTAACTCGTTGTAGAATTGATTTTGCATTAGTAGTTTTAATAGAAAAATGAGTTATTCTTGCTAATAGAATTTGCACTATAAAGTTAGAATAAAACTGAATAGTTTCAAACCTGAAGATGATTTTTCCTTCTAAGTATTAGTTGTTGTGGAGAAATGACATAAATTACATAAGAACGTGTAGAGTTGTTCCAAAATATTTAACGTTCCATTCTTGATTTTTGAAGGATAGTAATGGAAACTTGGAATTAGCAGTGGCTTTCCTTACTGCCAAGGATGCCAAGACCCCTCAGCAGGAGGAGACAACTTATTACCAAACAGCACTACCTGGCAATGACAGATACATCAGTGTGGGAAGCCAAGCAGACACAAGTAAGTTGACTTCTCTTAATATTTTAATAAGAATGCAGTGAAAATTTTCCTTGGGAATATATTTGTTTAAACAGAAGTAAAAGACAAAGAACTACTTAAACCTTGGTTCTTTTTAGTGTAATTGAAAGAAGCACATGTTTTTATTAGCTGCATTTTTTTCTTCAATTTAGGAGTAAAAGAGCATATCCAAAATTAAATACCCTTTCCTAAGCATTTCTTATAACTTTCATTGTTTTGAAATATGTAACAGCAGCACATATCACTATTAAAGAAACAAACATTTCTATAGTTTTAAATGATGCAGTCATTTGTTTTGTGGATTTTAAGTGTTTTTAGAGATGTTGGTATAATTTTGAAGGTATTGTTTCTAATTACTGATAGGTTTGCCATTTAATAGGCTTTCCCTTCATTTAAGTACCTCCCTCCCTAAAATAAAAGTTTTGGGAAAGAATTTATTACCATATTTCAAAATCTCCCTCTGCCAAGAAAGTAAATAAACACACATACATAAGGAAAATTTTATATAAATCTGTAATTTTTCTTCATAATATGAATGATCTATGCTTATGTAGTACCAAGTTTATCAAAATATGTTGTTACCTTGATACCTCATTATGGTTTAATAAATTATGTAAAATGTAGATATTTTATGTATTATGGTTTCGAGAAATTTAATTACTAACTTGTATTTGAAGAAAATTTCGGATTCTTTTAATAGACTTGTGGAAGTTAGGAAACAACCAGAAAGAACTTATCCATAGAAGTGTATATTGATTCACACAATTGATCGGCATTCCACGTTGTTTAATATCTGTTGATAACATATTTTAGTTTTGATATTTCTGGGTAATCATAGTTTTTTTTTGCTCCACAAATGTTCTTACGTCAGTCAAAGTTTTAATTCTGTTTCCCAGAACATCAGTATGTGTATCCCAGTTTCTCTGGTCCGAGTTTAAGGCACATAGTGGCTGGGTCTCTGTCCGCATCTCTAAAGTGTGATTTCACCGAGAGCGGTTTCATTTCTCTTTCTTTATAGTTGCTGTTTCTTCCAAATGGAATGCCCTTGAGCCTTTTCCTACAGTCTGATTTTTTTTCTTTTCTTTCTTTCATTTATTTTTTAGGGAAGTAGCATTTTTATTTAGTTGATCATTTTGGTTGTTTCCCCTGGCCCTGGGGCACACATCTAGTCCTTGGGATGTATGTGGACTGTGCTTTTGGTGTATGATTTATCTTAGGAGTTGCTTGCTCCAGAATGTTTTCCCTGGTCCCCAGATTGGACCAAATGCTTCTCTAGTCACAGAGATACTTTTCTCTTAATGAGAATTGTGTTATTTTGAAGTTATTTCTTGTGCATTTGTTGTTCAACACACTGGAAGTTATAAGTAGGACAAGGGACCATCAGTGTTTCCACCATCCTAATAGAATTTCACAGTTTCTCAACAAATGTTTGCTGAATTATTTTTGGTAATAAGTGTAATAGAACTGTTTTAGAACTAATGAAATGGAACAAGGTTTAAAAACTTGTTGCTCCACAAAAGAAAGTTGTTAAAAAAGAGTGATATAAATAGAGAAAAATTGGTATGTGAAAATAGCATCCCAAGGATAACAAGGATTTTGTTATTTTTGAGAGGATAACAAAATTAGGTAGAAGGAAAAATGAATGATTTTGAAGCATCTGGTAAAAGTGAAGAAACCAGAAATTGACTGAACATGGTTCATTGTAGTTGAAAGATGAAAAGATTTTAGAATGATAACTGTGAACACTTACAGGTGGTAAACTTTGTGACATGAGGTACACAGGTATGCAGTGGAGGATTAGGATTTTAAGACTGTCATAAACAAAAGTAGATATCTTATTTCCTATGTGAAAAGTGAGAAAATATTGCTTAAACCAGCTATCAACACCTGTTTAAGACTTTTGACAAGAAGTAGTGAAAATGTTATGTACTTGAATAGGTGCTCTTAGGGAGAAGGCAGCCTGACTTCTGAAGCCTTATGTCCTATTTGCTCATAATTAAATGTGCCTGTGTGTGTGTGTGTGTGTAGCTCTTGAAAAATATAGAAATTTTATAATCTCCTTCAAAGAAATAGAGTAACTGGTTTTACCTCAACGGATTGAGTGTTATGTTGAACAGATTATTTGCAGTTATGGTTGTTTTTATCTATAAAATACACTATTCTAACCAGAATGTTAATTGGATAGTATGTTCATAATGTTGGTTTGAGATTATTGAGAAAGCACTGTTACAGAAATTCAGAATGATCATTGTATTATAATAGTATCAAACTGGGAAAAATCGATGAGATAATAAAAATTATTTTCCATTTAATAAATCAGTGTTGTATTTTATAAAGTTCTGAGAAGTATAACTGCCTTTAGGAAATAGTCTCGACTCAGCATTTAAATTCAATCATGCTATATAGAGTGTTAACATGATTTAGAACTGAGAAAGTAAGGTGATCTCTTACTTTCAGCAGACGTTTAAAACAATACTCACATATTATGCTGACAAGAAAAGTGTATTTTTAAGGAGTGGTATAAAAAATGTGGGAAGGGAAGAAAATTATTAGAAATCAATATGTTTCAAACAGGTCCCTTGAAAATAACAGAATAAATGCTCAAGGAGTGTGGCAAATTGGAGCAGTCGGTAAGGACATTTTCAAAGGCTTGTTTGAATTACAAAAATTCCTTTTGAGCATTTTCTCAAATTTTTTGTGAAATGTATTGTTATTTGAAATTTGACAATAGTTGAACTTAAATCTTTCCTGTATAACAGATATTTTCCTTTTCAGTCAGTTGTTTTAATTCCTCCTTTTTCTTTTTTAAAATATGGGGTCTGTTGCAATCAGGGCTAAAGCGTAAACAGATTCTTTCTAACTTTTAAGTATGTTATTTACGGCTTGTAGTGCTGATAAAACATCTATAATTTGAAATGTCTCTAATGTTAAATTAACATATTTTTGTTGATAGAAGCTATAATTTAATTGTTTATAACTGAGGGTCTCTTTTAGAAGAAATAAAGTATTTTTTGTTGACTAGAAAAAAATTTAGTTTTCAAGTAGTATCCCATGGAAGTCACATTTGGGGTTCTTGGGGAAATGTCCCTTTATGCTTATGTGGCTACATCAGAAGACAAAATAATTGTTACTGATCTGGAGATCACATATTTGTGAACCTTCACTTAATAAGAAGTAATTACCTTTTCAGTAGTTACTAGGAGAACAACAGGCCTTTTTAGTACGTTTTTACCTTGTATTTTTGAGAGAGAAAGGAAGCACTTCCAGGAAAGCTTGTACTCTGCATAATAAGAAGGTTAAAAAATGGTAGTATACCTGATGTCTTTCTGTTGCTTTGGTAACAGTACACATTTTAGTACTCTGATGAATTCTGAGAAAAGGTTCAATTTTAACTGAGTACCTCTTGCATTAAGGTGAAATAAAACTACTGGAGATATTACTGTTGAAAATACTAATGCTAATGTGACTAGGAAACAAGGCAAGATATTGAAATGTCATAGATGTAGTTAATAGAGGAAAGATTCTGAAACTTTTTTTTGTGTGTCACAGCATGGCCATGCAAGACTTTTACCCAGTTGGAAGTTGGATAATATTACTGTCTCTTTTTTGACCCTTAAACTCTTTGGAACTTTTTTAAAACAGGAATAAAACAGTATATGCCCACCAGAACAAGATGTGCTACAACTGAGCAGTCAAAGTATGGATTAAAAGATAAGAGGGATTTGGGTAGGTAATTTTAACACAGAAAGTAATGCCACAGGTTTTAGAGGGATTGATATAATACATTCAATGTTAAGTGGTAGATCCAGATCTGCAGATAATCACTATCTTTTCACCTCAGGTGAACCTTAATTATTTGGGAAGGATTGCATAGAAAATGGGGAAAATATTGAGGTTCTGTCCTAGAACTCTGATTTTGGTTTTGTATTGTTTGGTTAACCTAAAAGTGATTTAAAGCACAAGTGATAAGTAGATCCATGTCCAGTGTTCTTGTCCCTGCTGAGGGTATGTCATTCCGTTAAGCAGTGTAGGATTTTGTTAATTGAATTCTGATATTTTCCCATTCTCCAAATTGCTAAACAAGTAACTAGATAGAAAAAAAATACATTGTAACAAAGTTTAAAACTCTTTTGTATAAGTTTCTAATGTAAGAAACTACTTTGATGATTCACCAGAGGTCAAGGTTAAGCTTATGAATGAGTACTATAATGGTGAAAGTTACTTGCAAGTGGGTGAAATTAGATTTACATTCTACATAAATGCCTTGTGTAACCATTTGTTGTCCTTAATTTTAGAGCATAATGATAGGCATGGCCTTAACCCTTTTCGTTGACTAATAGACAATGTTAATATAAATTTTTTGACAAAATTCAGGAATTTTTTTTTACTATCGCTTTCTTTACCAGTGCTGCCATTATAATTTTGGCATCTATCATTAGAAACAAAACTAGGCTATTTAGAGGTGAGCTGTTCAATATAATTGCCAATGTGGTAACCTAAATTAAAATGCAAATTAGAATTAAATACTATTGAATACTATTGAAATATTCAATAATATTGAAAAATGGTTGTTTGTTGCTATACATTTTACTTAATAGGAGTCATATGTGACCTTCTGACTGTTACATGCATAGTGCAGTTAATGTTACATTTCTATCACCACAGAAAGTTTTGTTGGACAAGATTATTTTAGAGAATCTGAATTCAGTAGTAAAAGATTGGAAGAGTAGGGATATTGTAAGAGAGCTGACTGAGGAATGAGGAGAATGGGAGAATCGGGGTGGGAAGCACAGTTTATATTGCTTGAGTAGTCTGCTTTAAGTATTTAACATCTCTTACTACTCTATTTGTCCTTTCACTTATTAGAAAATTTTCCATGGCTAGAACATACGTTCTCAAGTCTTCAAATTTATACCATTGTGAAGAGTACTCTAACTTTTGTCTTTATCCCATAGTTTAGATATTACCTTTGTTTAACAGATATTTATTGACTGCCTAACATGTATCAAGTGCTTTTTTAGACCATCAGAAACTATGAAAAGTCTTGGTTTGCAAAGGGGAAGACAGACAACAATAAATAATGTCAGGTACTAGTAACTTCATGAACAATAGAGCGAGGTAAGGAAAAAGAATGACAGAGATGCAGTTGTAGGTTAGACACTGATGCTATTTTAGACAGAGTGGTGGGTCTCTTGAATGAGGGCGTGTTTGTATTCATAGCTGAATGTCGTGAGGGAATGAATCTGGAGGCTATTTAAAGGGAGTGCATGGAGGTTAGTGGCTTGAGATAGGACTGTATTTGGCTTAGGACTTTGGAGCAGAGTGAATGAGGGCTAGAATGGTAGTATTCTCATTTCTGATCTCTGAACATCACTGGGTGTTTATTTTTCTCTTACTGGAATCCTTGCCCTTCTGATGGCCCGGTGATTTTTTTTCAAATACAGTTTTTCTTAATCTGCCAAAACAATAATTTAGTTTTCAGTTCTATCGCTTTTTATATGCATACTTTTCCTTTCAGTTGCTCTTGCTCTGGGACATACTCTTCTTACAGCTCCTTTCAAACACTTACTCAACTCTTTTAGCTCCTAATTCACCATACGCAGTTCTCTCTACTCACTTCACTCCCTGTGTAGAAAATTGTGTTACTGGTAAATATGAACTTGGCTTATTTAAAAATAAAACTATTTCTCCTAGATTTAGCATTATGTAAATAATGAGAAAAAGGGAAGAACTCTCTTTTTCTTATAAAATTCAAATCTTTACAAATTATATTTCAACCAGATTATGGTCTAAATAAGGTGTTGTAAAATAACAGAAGCCTGTCTCATCATTTGATATACTGTTTTCATGGGAAAATGAATTTGAGATATAAATAGTACATACATTTGAAGTCTGTCTAACTTGTTAGTTGGTGATTTACTTATATTTTTCGTTAGCAGAGAACTGTTTGGTATTTGGTGTTTAAGCTTTATTCAAATGGTAATTCTCTGGAAAGTGAAAGACCTTTCAGAATATTTTGTTATGTATATTTCTAACTTTACAGAAAAAAATGTTTTAATTAGGGAAGTCTTGAGAACGTTAGTGATCACAGTTTATAATTTTTGTAGTATGTGGTTTTTTTACAGTATTCAATAAACACCAAAATACCCATGCCCTTAAATTGTGTTCACATTAATACTAGAGGGACAGTTGATTAAAACAAAGCTTTGAGTGTTTTGACAAGATCCACCCTTGACACAGATATAAAAATATTTATAAAATTTTGAATGGATTTTTTTTTTTTTTCATTTGGTTCCACAACTTGAACTCAGGCTTTTACATGGTCTGCACTTTAGCTACCACAGCTGCCTGAGTCACAAGGTTACATCCCAAGGCTAAATTTTGTAATTGACTTTTGCCTATTAGAAATGTTTTCAGCCAAGCTTATCCTCATCCTTAATTTTGTGACTGTAATAATGTAAGAACATCATCGAAGTTTAGTTTTTATTGTGAAATTGATAGCTCAGGTTTTTTGGAAATTGTTCTACTAACAACAGAAAAAAAATTAGGTTTACCCATTCTAGTGAAATACCATTTTACTTTCTTAATATCTGGTTTTAAGATCATATGTATTTGGCATGTGAGTAGGTTAAATTGCCTTTTTTTCCCAGGATTGCTATATTCTAAAATAGCCTTTGTGAAGAAATGGCAATATCATAGAGAAACTGTTGTAATTAATTATAGTGAAACTTCAAAAAATAAACAAAACTCCAGTGCTTAAAGGAAAAAATTCTAACTTTTCAGTTAAGGATTCATTGTTTCTTGTCTCAACCAGCTTTTTTGTTGTTAAAGATGAATATTGATGTTTTTTTCTTTGCTCATTTTCACAATACTTCTGACATCAAATGTCTTCCCTACAGCTGACCAATTCTCTGATACCAGCTGAGTATCCTGTAATTAATTAACTTCAGTTCTGACTCTCTTTACTTGGAGTTAGCTTTGATTCCAGAGGTTGCTGGGTTAGTCCCACAAGAGTGTCCCAACTTTATATGCCAGTCACAAGAGTCTCTAGGGTTGACTGACAACAAATCAGGGGCTTTGGGAGCCCCTTCCTCAAGTTTGATCATTTGCTGCAATGGCTGCAGAATTCAGGGCAACAATTAAGTTACTGGTTTATTATATAATAAAGGATATAGTAATGAATACAGACAAGTAGCCAGATGAAGAATACATAGAGTAGCATCTGGAAGGGTACTGAGAACAATAGTGTCTGTCTTACGTAGTTGAAGTGTGCATCCTCCCAGTTTGCGTATATACTGACCATCCCAGAAGTTCTCTGAGCTCTGTGCTTAAAGGGTATTTATGGAGTTTTTATTGTATAGTCATGATTAATTTTTAACTTAATGTATAGACCTTCTTCCTTCTCAGGAGGGTGGGAGATAGGACTCAAAGTTTTAATTATGGCTTTGTCTTTCTGGTCACCAGTTCCCATCCTGCCATCCATGAGCCTATCAAGAGTCACCATCATTACATTACAACTAAAGATGCTCCTATCATGCAGGAAATTCCAAGTAATTTAGGAGCTCTGCGTCAGGATCCAGGTCATAGACCAAAAAGATGATCTCATCATCTTTGTCACATAGCTTGCTCTTTGAATGGATTGTTCACCCAGGCATGATTTTATAACACTCAGCATTGGTAATTTGGAGATTTCCTTCTAAATACTGGGAGATTGTGTCTACATTATAACATCAGTTGAAATTGTTAAGAATCACTTGATTTCAACAAGTCTTGAGAAGACTTGAGAAGATAAAATATTCATGGTGGTAGAGACACATTTTCTAAATATCTGAATTTTGCTTAAAAATCCCTAATGAATCATCGGCAAGAAATATTCTCCTTTGTTCTCCTTCAAATGATGGATTCACTTCATTTATTTTTGAGAAAACTTCTGCAAATACTCAAGTCTGAATAATCATAGTGTGTCAGGTTTTTCAGTGGAAATAGCATTCCATGATAAAAATTAGCCAGATCAGCTTGAATTTAAACATTACGCACTAATTTTTCTTTAGTAACAGTATACTTTGTATATACCTCAGAAGCACTATGCATGCTTACTACTTTGCCACATTGAATGAGAAAACATGTAAATTAGTGTTTGAGATTTAATGAAATTATTCTTTTTTTCTGTTTTTCAAATACTTAAGAGAAACTACCTTTTTTTATGAGAGTGAATGTGTATAATTGTAAGTAATACAATGAATTATTTACAATTTGGTCCCTGCTACCTCGTTTGTGATAAGATGCAGCAGTTTCAGGCACTGTTGTTTTACGTCACCAGTACAAATGTGACCACCATAGAAAAGGCAAATACCTTTCTAGTATTATGAGAATGCTTTTTATTGAAGGAATCCCTTTCTCATAAAGGGCCCCTGGGGATCCCCAAGGACCTGTGGCCCATTTTTGTAGAACAGCTAGTCTAGAGGAAAGACCCCTGAATTTAATTGTTAGAGGGATTAAATTTGAAGCCTGTCTATCATTCTGAATGAATGAAGCTATTTACTTCATTTCTCATAGCTTCAGTTACTTCAGTTATGAAATACGGCTAAAAATCTTTTTTTTTTTTTTTTTTTTGCTTTTGTGTTCCTTGAGTTACAATTTATAAATTATTGCTATTTCTAAATGAGTTTCTTCTCTAACCAGTTTGGTTTACTTTTCAGTTATGAAACAGTCAACACCAAATAGTTTCAAAGAAGAAATTTAATACAGAGGATAAGGTTCTTAAAAAGAATCTCTGATAGCACTGGAGGAGAGATTTCAAGTTCAGCATTCTGAACTGACTCCCAGATTCTTGCGAGACTAGTCAGTAAGGGAAGCTTCTCCCTCTGCCACAGTCATTAAGGTAGTGAATTAGGAGACTATGCCTGGGACTACTGAGTTCAAGAGCATACCTCTTTAGCTGCAGACTAGAACACAGGCAGCCAGGATTAGGAAACTGTCAGTTAGGCCTGGATATTGGAATTCAAACTCTAGTTGTCACTTCTACTCTGTCTTTTGGTATCCCTGACACTGAAAATTGGACATTAGAATTGTCCTGTAGAACAGCTCACCCATGGCATCAGGATAATGACTTTCCCTTCATTTCTGCTTTACAAGTCTCATGTTAGTGCATCCAGTTAGTAAACCCTAACTTTTATCCAGAACCTTAACTTCAAGTGAATTGGAAAAACAAGTTTGTTTTAATCTTCCCAGCTTTTCTAATAGAAGAAAGCACCCCAGGAGGATAAGAATGGTTTCTGAGACTAGTTGCTTATCTCCCCAAAACTTGCGTTGCTGCTTTTTTGTTATTTTCAATTTCCTTGACTCCCATTTTTCTTCTTTTTTTTACCCAAGTTCTAGTCATTATTTAATGACTCAAGATAATTCTCATTTTTATGAGCATGTTAATGCTTTCCTAGCCCTAGCTGCTTCAGTATTTAAGCTGGAATGGATAGCTATACCCAGGTGACATCTCCCTAGATATGTGATTTAGTGGCCTTGGATCTTAGAAGCCAGACTTAGGAAATCTTTGGCTTTCTGGTTGTGAGAGGTGCTTTATCAGTTCAGTCACCTTGCCTATAGTACTTGTCCACGTTATACTTGATTGAATGTTTTTGGGACCCTATTTAATATATTTTTGTGAGGCTTTAGTATATTCTCTAAGGGCTTTAAAAAAAACAACTTTCCATGGCCAACTATTTTGCTAATATTTTTAATATTCTTGTAAACTACTATTTGGAGAAAAAAACTATGAGTAACAATAGAAGTAGAAATTTGAAACTTACCAGTGTGCATTATTTCTTATTAAATGTGGAATGTAATTTTCTTCTGTCTATATAACCCTATAGCCAGTTGGTAGAATGTAGACCCCTTAGCTGCCATCCTCTATCCCTTTTTGTTTCCCCTTTTGAAATATCTAGAATTACAAAGAAAATTTTTAGCATGTCTCAAAAGAAATTTAAAAAAAGAGAAAGCAAAACATGTCCAAAGTACCAGTAAACATAATCCCACCATGTGAGATAAGGTAATAGCAGATACTTCCTTCTCTTTTTTTTGTTTTCATTTTTGAGAATCCCATACTAGGCAGCATGTTATGGATCATATCATTGTTTACATGTTAATGGGAATGTTATTGGCATCTCCTAGGTAAAAGAAATTAACCACTATACCAATTTTGGATTGTATAAGGCATACTTTTTTGCCCAAATTTTGATGGAAAAAAAGGATGCACATTATACATGGGGTAGTATTAATTATGTATCTATATAGATGTTTTTGTTTTTTTTCATTTTATATACCTTGTTATCTGTTCTTGTGTTTTGTAATTATTTGTTACATAACATTTCTTGTGCCACAGTATGTTAAAAAAATGCTAAAATTATTTTATAATACACAAGTACCTAAATATAAACAAATGAAAATTAAGACATAAGTTTTTTTCTTGAAAGTTTGAAATAAAAATTAAGACAAAAGTTTTTTTCTTGAAAGTTTGGGCCAAAACGGGTGTTCATTATACACGGGAAAATACAGTACATTGGGAAAATGGATCAAAATGGTTTTAAGAAAAATGGTGATAGTTTAGCCTTTATTTGGAAAGAGAATGCTTATAGCATCAAGACTATTTTCTTTTGTTAAAACAGGAATAGTTAGTTTCATTTGTATTTGTGTGTGAAAATAAAACCTTTTTTTAAAGTAAAAGGACTGAATTTTTATTAAGTAATTTAGTAATGCAGGATGTTTAAAATAGAAAGTGAAGTACTCTTTTACTTTCATAGCCTTTGTCAACAAAATTAGCTAACAGTTTAGCACAGATTAAAAATATATAGCTATATGAAGATACTGATATCTATATCATTTGTGGTCAGTTAATTTCTGAAACATGATTTTTTGAGAGCGCAATTGTTGTTATACCTTGATAGATGTCTAGTTAGTAGAATGGACAAATATGTGAATATTTGGGTTATGTTTAGAAAGCATAAATGTTTAATTGTGTTGATTTCATTGTTGATAAACTTTTTAGTAGTCTTTGTGCTTATTAGCTTTTAATCAGACTTCCTAGTGAGTACTATGTTGCTTCTGAAATGAAAAATGTTTATGTGCTTATTGCTTTATATGTATTTTATAGAGAAGAACATTAAGTTTCACAGTATAACCCATTTAAAATGTGTTTTCCTAATCATCAGAGAGGCTTTTATGCAGAATTGCGTCTGGTGCTAACTTTGGTTTGAAAGAGTATATTGGGTATAAAATCTCCATGATGAGAATTTCTTTTCATTTTGTTTGACTTTTAATTTTGAGAAAGATCTTTTGTTTTTCAGATGTGATTGATCTCACTGGAGATGATAAAGATGATCTTCAGAGAGCAATTGCTTTGAGTTTGGCAGAATCAAACAGGGCATTCAGGGAGACTGGAATAACTGATGAGGAGCAAGCCATTAGCAGGTAAAATAATAATTTGTATAAATTAAATGTAAGTGATACTTATAATAAAAATGATTATGTTTAATTTCTAGAGGCATAACAATATACGTTGTTATTCTAAACAAATTTTTAAGATGCTTCAGTGTTGTTTTTATATTTCATGTAACTAAAATTTTAATATCCTAGTTCTGATTTTATTTGATGCTTAGATTTTTAGGATTTTGGAGTGGCATATGGGACATTACATTTATTTGTATATTTAATATTTCTTTGCTACTTTGTTTGCTTCTCCTAATCCCTTTTAAATATACTTGCAATTAAATTTACAGTCATTTATAGAAGGGGTCAGCAAACTTTTTCTGTAAAGTGCCAGTATTAAATATTTTGGGCTTTGTTGGCCATCTGGTTTCACCCATAATTACTCAACTCGGGCATTGTAGTACAAAAGCAGCCACACACAGTGCATAATGTAATGAGTGTGGCTGTGTTCCAGTAAATTCTGATTTATAAAAATAGGCTGCCAGCTAGATTTGGCCCATGGGCATTTGTTTGCCCTCTGATCTATAATATGGTAGTATGTTTATAGGTGTTTTTTTTTTAAGAAATAGGCAAGGTTCTACCATGTGTGATTGATTATGCATCTTTTGATCTAATAAAAAATTTGGAAACAATCTGATGCCCTAAAGGAGCCAATAAATAAATTTAGTTTTATCATTAAACAATGTTGAATTAAAAGCAAATATTAAATTGTAACTATTATCTTCTAAACAACTCTTTGAAGGCAGTGATGACTCTTGTCTCACTAAAATAGAAACTTATCCTTTAAAAGGTTGAATGGTCTTCCAAATGTACACAGCTAAGGTGGATCTCAGAACTTCATTCTTCTTTTCACTGTCACACAATTGTTTAATAGCAGAATGTACCAGTTTCCTCAGATAATTTCCCTTGGCATTATATCAGTAGTATATTCCCTTCTAAGTAATCTGAGATTATGATATATGATAGCAGATGTCTGAAAATACTTACGTTTATTTAGCAAAGTCACAAATGTTCTTTGTAATATTTTTAAATATCTTTGCATGTTGCTTTGGAAACTTTTTTTTTTTTTTTTTAAGATTTGTTTTAGAGGAAGGAAGCAGAAAATAATGAAGGCAGGCAGGCAGGCAGGCATGTAGGCAGAGAGGAGAGAAATTCATTTATCCATTTCGTTGTTTATTTTGGTGGTTTACCCCAGTCCTGAGCAATGAATGAACCCTTGGACTTTTATGTGGACTATGCCATCTGGGGTGACAGACTTAACTGTGAAGCCACCAGGACCTTCCAGAAACTACTTTATAAGACATTACATTTTTGTTAAGATGGACAAATTTAATTAAAATACATTGTCCTCTTTAGTTGTTACTAATATAATGTAATACTTGAAATTTTACAGGAAAACCAAAACTGCATAGTCTATCTTTAGGCATTTTAGTTAGGCTTACTTTGTGAAGGATTTGAAGAATTATAGCATTATGTTTTGTCTTTAAAATGAATTATAATTGCCTTGAATAATTATAAAGCTGACAGTATTTAAACTTTACAGTGAATCATTTTAAACATGAAACATGAGTTGAATTTAGAGGGAATGATGATCTATTATGTGAAAAGAAGTTATAAAATAGAATATATACTATAACACAGATATTATTTTAAACGTGTATATTTTTGTTGACATGAATTTATGTTTGTATAGAAATAGGAAAAAAATCTGGAAGCTTATATACCAGTAGATTTGTTTTAAATCATGTGTTTTTTAATTAAAACAGTGTATTAGGTAATAAAAAGTAAAAATAAAAATTAAGAGATTAAGATCATTCCTAATTTGATATTAAATGCTAGGTGTAGGTTATATATTGTTTTAGATATTCATTTTGTGCAAATGGAAAAGAAAATTTCTTAAGTTAATGCTTTTTTCCCCAACCCTTGGACTTTAAAATTTCAATATATTAAAAATAGTAAATAATAGTAATAGTAGATTTTTATTGTAGATAAAAGAGATTTACCATAGTGTACCATAAATTTTACATGAATTTATACTCTTTAGACATAAAAAGTGATGTTTACTGTTGCAAAATTAATTTTTTCCTTGGTATATTTAGATTATAATTGACAGTTAGCAAAATGTTAAATGCAAAATATGCAGTTACAAAGCATATATATATAAATCACATTATATCAGACAAAAGAATGTGATCATT
The DNA here is from genome assembly GCA_004363575.1 of Solenodon paradoxus. NCBI lineage: Eukaryota > Metazoa > Chordata > Mammalia > Eulipotyphla > Solenodontidae > Solenodon > Solenodon paradoxus. The sequence continues at coordinate 978,048 of RJWH01000171.1, forward strand.
CTAGCTGAGCTTTTGCCAAGATGCATTTGTTCCTATGAGTTTTAATGTTTAGGCTAACTTCAGAAAGGAAAGTGATACCTCATGTATCTATTTATTCATTACTCAATTCATCTTGCTAAATAAAATCATAGAATCATTTAATTATGGTTGCATACACCCCCTCACCTGCACACATGTCTGTATGTAGACATAATTTTAATATAAACTGACACATTTGGAGTACTATGTTACTGTATATAATTAGGTGAGATTGTCAGTTTTTTTTTTTTTTTTTTTTAACATCTTAGAACTCCTGTGTTTAGATACCCATAAATTTGATGGTAAAGTTTAGTATGTTAGCCATGTTTCTTAATATAATTTCTCTTTTATATCAGGATTGGATGTATTATAATTATCTCTTAGTTATCGTTGCTTAGATAAGGAATAAGTAGAGTATAGAGAGTTGAAATTTGTTAATAAAATGCATTATGATTGGTTTGTGTCTAAGATATATTTTTGTGAAGACTGGCTAGACAGATGATGCATCTGGGTTCTAGATAAAATTATTATGGAAGAACACACCATCTATTTCCAGTAAGACAGGTTATGTTTTATTTTGTTTTGTTTTTGGTGGAATCAGCAGCCAGAATATCTTGTTTCTGTAGCATGTAAAACGTTTTAGAATCTTATTAAATGTGTTTCAGAATTATTAAGATAGTAAAGACTAAAGCCAAAGTGAAAACAGGGATCCAAAGAAGTAAATTGGGAGTGCTGAAAGTCACTTTTGCTTGTGTCTGTACTATTGAATTTCATTGATGCTATCCTCTTGAATATGGGAAGAAGTCAAAGCCCATTGCCTACTTAAGGTGAGGAGCTTTAATAGGAGATCATTCCTCTCATTACATGCTATTAAAGGGTGATGTATTCACAATAAGGATAAATCAGAAGTATGCTTCTCTTCACAGCTCTTAGAACACTACAAAGATAGTTGCCTCAGCTCTGAGGGGAGCTCCTGGTAATGATGGGACTTGCCCCTGAAAAGTTGTACCATAGTTTTTGTAGCTGAAATTTGTCACTTTCGTGGTTTAGTAAATATCAACTTGAGGTTCAGTTTAAATGGTGCTGGATTTGTGTTTTTCTAGGATCAGATGGGTCGAATCAGATCCATGCTATTTCAAGGTAACTTTATCCTTTGCTTAAAGAATCTCCTTCAGCGACTTGCTTCAGTAGAGTAACAGAAGCTCTACAAAGACCGCCAGTCAGACATTCTTGGGGAACAGTCTTTGTGAGAATCAGCAAAATGTATCCAAATATTGTGATTGATAGAATTATGCTTTAGTTTTTAAAGTAAAGCTTAAAGATATGACCTAATTATTTGAAAAATAAACGAAAATGTCACCTGGAAATGAAAATTAGAATTACTGAAGGAAAAAAAAGAACACAGGTTTAAGACCAGATTAAAATTGGCTAAGGAGCTGATTAGTAGATTGTAATGTAAGAAGCAGCTAAAAAGAAGGAAATATGGAAAAAGTGAAACATGGAAAAAAAAATTGAGTAATTCCAAAATGTTGCATATTAATTACTATTACAAACTAGGAGATAGTGGGTTACATTTAAGACTTAAAGAGGTAATGAGAATTAAGTGAAAGGATAACCTGTAATTTCATGAAGTCAAACAAATCCTACTCAGAAAAATGAAAAAAAAAACCAAAAGACAAAAAAACAAACCCACACCTAGTTTCATTATAGTGATACTCCAGAACAATTAAGACTGAGAAAATCTTAAAAATACTCAGAAAAAAAAGATGAAATTATCCTAAAAATAGTAACAGTGTGATAAATGACAGATTAACACAGCCATAAGACACCTGATAATAATGAAATGATTTTTAATGAATGTAGAGAAGATAATTGCCATAATTTTATATTCAGTGAAAGTGTGGGGTAATCTTAACAGGGCTTTCTCTCTCTCTTCTTTCTTTTTCTTTTCTTTTTAATAGGAAAGGTGCAGGCAGGAATGAAGGTGAGTAAGCAGGCATGCAGGCAGGCTGAGAGGAGGCCAAAGCACTTTATTTATTTTATTCAATTGTTCATCATTGGTTGTTTCCCAGGCCCAGGGAGGTCTTGAGCCAGGAGCCTTGGAATGTAAGTGGATTACACCTTGTTTTGACTGCTAGGCCACTAGGGCATGCCCAGCAGTTTTCTGTTTGACTAAGACTCCAAGGGTATCTGTGAAAGACAAAGGTTATTACTGTCTGTCTTATTCCCTTATTACCTACATGTCAGGTGGTTATATCGCTCTCACTGCTACACAATCAGTGTGTCCCTTTCTAGTAGTTATAACTTTACATTTTTTCTTAATAATTATTACCTTCTTGCAGATGACCTTTCACCCAGAAGGACTCATTTCTCCCACTTTGGCCACTGTGGGTCCACTGGAATGATGTGGGCAGTAATACTTGGTATCTTTGTATTCTAAGACTATTCAGTCTAACAAGGACATCCAGGTATATAAACTGGAAATAAGTTTGCAAGCCACATGCAAGAATTATTAACCAGAACTGTCTAGATTTGCCCATAGGGGAATGGTGAGGGCAAAATTCTGAATAGGTCTCTGTAACTCCCACCTTTTTCATCCTGTTTAAATTCGTCTATGAAATATCTGTGAAGGAGAATTACCTTAACATTTCTGAATGACTTTTATCATAAAAAATGAAGTAGATTACTAGTGTTTTGGAAAAGATGAAAATAGGAAAGAGATTAGTTTCATGGTCCACAAGGATGTGACCAGAGTTGGCTGATCAGATTGGAAGCAGCTTAACATAGTTACTTGAAAAGTATCAGCAGGAGTGAGGCACCACTGTTAGATACACGCTGTGTGTATGCGAGGGTGTAGTGGTGGTCAGAGGTCTGCTGCAGGCAGTCTGTAGGCACAGATAGGAGCCATACCCCCTGAAATCTGGGCTCCTTCACAATAGAAATGGGTTCACTTGTGGCAGGAATTGCATATCTGACATGCAGTTATATAGACTCTATATTTAAAATATAGATCTCAATTTTTTTTTAGTGTATGATTGCAGACATGTTGCTATATTGCATGTGATGATAAATCTTACCACATGAGCGGTGCAAGCTTGATGGAGTCATCCCATCAGAGAATAGTCACCACTGTTTTTATCACAGAGGCTAAAATTAAAAAGACTGACAATATCAAGTATTGGTGAGTTTACAGAGCTACTGGAGCTGTCAGGCATTGTTGGTAGGAATGTGTAATGGTATAACCATTTTGGAAAATTGTTATTTCTAGTGATTTTCAACATATACTCTGTTTGGACTCAGAGTTCCACTTCAAGATATAGACCTTTGAGAAAGGAACCCATGCCAGATTTCTTGATAATAACTAAAATCTGTAAACTTAATATACATAATAGCATAAAAGTAAGCAGTGCTGTTATATTCACACAAAGGAATATGTAAATAGTCAAATGGAAAACATTTGGTAGTATTTGTAAAGTATTTAGAGGAATCCTGAAAGCCACATGGTGAGTAAATGAATCTTGATACAAACAAGTAACTATTAAGTGATTCCATCTATAACATGTTTAAAGACAGGCAAAAATAATTTATGGTGATAGAAATTACAATGGTGATTATTGGGGGATGGAGAGGGAACTGATGATAATATACATGGGAGTATTTTTTTGAGTTATAGACATTTTCTATATCTTGGTCTGAGTGATAGTCACGTGTATAGAGGTAAAAATTTTCACTGAGCTGTACGTTTTAAATTTGTGTATCTTATATGTAAATAAGTACTCAAACAAGAATATATTTGACAATGTTGATTGATAATATATAAAATTAGATTTTTTTGTCTTAAGAATGAAGTGAAATTAAAAAAATACGCTTTATGACACATAAATATATTAAAGAATAGGAATAAATCTAAAAAGAAATGTATAAGGATGTCTAAGAAAAAATTATTAATTGTGGAGATACACAAATGAATATTTAAATTATTAGAAATATATGCTCTTTCATGGAATAGAGTACTGAACTTTGTAAGATAAGTCAACTCTCTTTAAATTCATGTAGGGGTTTACTATGATCCCAATCAAACTGCCAGTAGATTTTTTTTTTTTTTAATTTTAAGGAAATCGACATGGTTACTCCTCCTTCTCTCCCTTCCTCCCCCACCCTCTTTCTATTTAAGGAGGGAGGTTATTTTATTATATTATGTCTATGTGCTCTGTCCCCTCTCCCCTCTCCTTCCACCTCTTTTTAGTTGAATCTGTACAGCTTAAAGGCTATGCATACTTTTTGGTAAGTGTAAAGCTTACCCAAAATGAACTTAGGTGATCTAAAGTGAAATGTTCTCAACATTGCTGTTAGAATGTAATTTAAATTAAAAGTAACAATAACCCATAGAAATCCCTGACCCCACAAATCTTTTCAATAAAATTTTAATGGGAAAGTGAACATGTTCCATCAGTTAGAATTTTGCAATTTTGGTGTAGTGTGGGGAAGGAAGAACAGCAAAGTGTTTTTTCATTATTTTATATTGCTAAATATCATGGTTAGAACCAGTGTTGGGAAAATAAGCATGAAAGTAATGTGTAGTTGGGACTGGTTTTCGATTTGTCATTTGTGGGCTTGTCTTTGTCAGTATGCCACATTTTGTTATCAACTATTTTTGGACTCTGAGATTTAGAGTTTTATATTTATTTTTCTCTTGTCTGCTGTCCTTAATACCTGGAATATAGCTATTGTGTACTTTATAATAAATGTCAAAGCTTGGATAGTATCACTGACCTTTGTCATGAGACCAGGGAAAGGAACCCTTATATAGAATGTTGCTTTATATTCATTATATCAGTCCTAGACTACAGAAAAGGATAAGGACTTGGGAATACAATAGTATTTTAACTAGACGTTGGGTTTTTATTAAAACAATAGAAGTAGCAGCATCTAATATCTTATTTATTTATTTACTTAAGATACTTTTTTGCCCTTGTTATTTATACTACATACTCTAGGGAATGAAATAAGACTTATTTCTTTCCTCCAGATGCTGCTGGGAAATACTGGTTGATAAATATTTTGGTGCAGTATAATAAAAGTTTATAAAGTCCTTCAGGAGTCCGAAGGAGGTGGTAAGAAGGAGCCTGCTGAAGCATGTGCTAAGGCTCTAGTTTTAGAAAAAAAATGAATTTATAAGCTCCAAATCAAGGAGATCACAAAGTCATGGTATATCTTAGCAATAATCTGATAGCACCATAATTCTGCCATATAGGAATGGTGAAGGAATATTATAAAATTCTTCTTTAAACACATACATTTTATGATGAATAATGATATTTACCATATGACTGGATTGAGTTATCTATAGGTGAGATGCCTAATAATAGCATCTCAGGGAAATCCAGGTTGTAGATTTGGGTTGGATTATTGAATCTTTTGGAAACATGGGATGCAAATATATATGTATGTATAATATGTATGCATTATATACATTATACATATATATATAATTTTTTGTATGTATTTTGCAGAAACTAGGTATCAGGTTTTCTGTAACTACTATCTATGTGATCTGTTGCCTGGTCATTATGATATACATGATACGGTCTGTTAGCATTATTAAGAAAAGTTTGTTTCTTAATAGTATTTTATTATAATTAGCTGTTAAAAATTGATGATAAGAGATTTACCCATCAGGAGATTCTGCAGAATTAAATGTAGTTATAGAATTTTGATCATTTTATACTTTTAGAATATGCTGTAGAATCCAATTTTTAAATAGTTACATGTATGTTTCTTGTGCTAGTCAGTTGCTGGATGCCTTCTGTCTCATGTTCATGACTGCTGATGTTAATTGTTTTTTCCTGTTTGTGATTTTGTTGCTACTTCTCCCACAACTCATTGCTAGTTTTAGTTCATTCATCTCTAATTGCCAACATAGAATTAAGGTTCCTTTGTACTTCCAAATACGCATATACATTAAAAAAGGAATAAAGTTTTCAGATGAAAGCACTCATATTAAAAGTCAATAAAAATTAAATGTTTCTTCTTACATATAGCAGTCCTTTGTGTTATTTTTACCTTTTATAAACTAGGCCTTAGCTCTGGTCTTTAGAGCATAAACTAGTTGCCTTGTACAAATTCAGCTTGTTCCAGTAGACTACTGTTTTATTACAACTGTACAACTTGAATTGTAGGCACTCTCTCAAGTTGTCTCCTAGACTTTGTTTAATCTCCCTCTTATGTCCTTAACAACTTGCTTTCTCCTAACACTGGAATGTTTTAGAAAAAATATGATTTTCTTCTCTCTCAGTTCATCTAATTTCTAAGGTGTTTTGGTACCTTTTAGTGGTAAATAGTTTAAGAGAAAAAAATCTTGGGGCTGGGATTACATGTGAAAGTTGTTTTGGGGGCAAAGAATACTGTTGCTAATGTTGGAAGAGACAGAGGTATAAACTTATTTATGTTACCTGCTTTTTAAACTATATGGCTTTATTGATTCCTGAAGAAATACTTAATTCTGTATTCACGTTATTTTGGTAATGATAGTTTGGGATTTTACTACATTGACTCTAATATGTCATAAATATTGCTACTGGCAAAAGGATAATTTACTTTATATCCACAATTAAGAAATATAACTTGTTGCTTTATCATTGATCTGATAGGACAAAGTCTTTGAAACAAAGATGTATAAAATGAGTGAAATTTTTCCAAGAAGCCAAAACATTGAAAAAACTCATTCTTGCCAAATTATTTTGGAATTAAAATGAGTTAGACACCAGAGTACCATTTGTAGTTATTTGGGATAGTATATATCTTGAACAGACAAAATGTTTGACTAGTTCGTATGTGGAAATTGGGTTTTTCAGCATGTTGTCGTATGCTTGAGAGCAAGAAAAACATCAATAAGCAAAATAGAATTGTCTTTCCATATTTAGATATGTTTAAGGTAATTCAGTAGGTGCATTTATTTTAAAGAGGTTAATCTTTTATTTTCTGAGATGTAGATATTTATTTCATTAGGTTTGTCCCTAGCCAAACTTTTGGGTGAAATGAAAATGTAAATATTCTCTTTATTTAGCTGTTATAGAGCCATAGATCTTTAGAAGTGAAAGCAACCTTAGAATTGACGTTGTTTAACTTTTTCTTTTATAGAAAAGATTAGTGGTCAGAGGAGGAAAAGTGCGGTCTGTTCAGTTTTTAACATTTTCTTGCTAATTCAAAGTAATTTTTATAAAATTGGTTATGTGATATGGAAAACATACTTTTAATACAATGATTTCTCTGAAAACTTATGTAGGTGTAATATTTCTGGTAATAAACTTTAGTTTGTTGATATAAAGCTTGGCATGTTTGTATAATGTTTTCCTGTGTTTGAAGTATTCTTTTTCTATGGGAGAAAGGCTTCAGGTCTCTTATTGACTTTGTCACTGCTTTAATTTTAAAACTATCCTCTGCTTGATTAAAGTTGAGTATCACTTCCCCAAATACATTATTCAAAGTTTCGCTAATTCAGATTCTTAGTCTATGATATGCTATTGCCTATGATACAGCATTGAATTAATAGTTTTTAAAATTTTCATCATTTTCTCCCCATTGCTTAAGAGTTCTTGAAGCCAGCATAGCAGAAAACAAAGCATGTTTGAAGAGGACACCTACAGAAGTTTGGAGGGATTCTCGAAACCCTTACGATAGAAAAAGACAGGACAAAGTCCCTGTTGGGCTGAAGAATGTTGGCAATACTTGCTGGTTTAGTGCTGTTATACAGGTAAGGGTCTTCATGTAGGTCTTGTTTGTTAGGCATAATAGCAATGGAAAGTGGGTTAGGGTTGTGTTGTTTTTAAACTGTGTGCCCTAAAGATAAGTGTAGGCAAGATTATAATGTACCTTTTGTCTAATGAGCTAGTTTGAGATTGCAGGATTACCTCTGCTGCTTCTAATATGGAGTTTTCAAAATAGAAACACTACACTACTTGTGCTTTTCATTTATTAGCAATTAATTTCTCTTTCCCTTTATTGAGAAAGTAGAAAGAAAATATTTAGTATTTATTTTCCTACAAATTTAGGGAAGGATGTCATCAAGAAATAAAACCACAACTTTTGTTTAGGGGTGTGGGTCAGATTAGAGTCATTTGCTTATACTAGAAAATATTAACATAATTGTTTTTATTAAATATTATTTTAATATAAACATTTTATTTAAGGCAAGTATAAATTAAATATATCAATGTATTTATCAGAGTGATGCGAATAAAGAAATATTGATAAGAGTAATTTCTTTTTAATTTGAAAACCCCTTAATTATTTCATGAGCCCCTAATTCTAACATGAGAAATTTTTATTGTGCATAACTAATCTGTCCTCACAATTTGAACGCCTTTTCTTTTTTTATTTTTCCCCTATTATTTGGTCTTTTATTTGTTAAGACTATTGTTAGAATTCTTTTCCATTCTCGGATATTGATAATATTACCTTCAGATTGTAACTCTCAAATAAAACACATATAAATAATAACGTGTTCTTGAATGTTAGTATTCATTTAGTTTTGATCAGTATTTTTGAAAATTATTTCTTATTCAAAATTTCTCTTAATTTTATAGCTCTTCAAACCTGTATATATGACAGAATAAAATTTCATATGATATTAAAGTAACTAACTGGTTATTTAGCTCATTTTTCATTTTTATCTCTAGTAATTAAAATCTCTTATTTCTTTCATTTTATGAAATTATTAATTTCATAGATATAATCTGAGATGCATATCAGATTATCATCTTAAAAGGAATTTTTCTCCTATGAAAGGAAAGTTGTACTAGTAGTGAAGGTTTTTTTTATATTTTCCTAAGTGAATTTGAAAGTGTTCAACTGTGACATAAATGTCTATAAATGACATAATTTCTTAGTGATGGAGTTTACTTAGTTGACAAGATTAGTATGCAACAACTGGGAATTCTTCTCGTTGGAAACTTACTTATGAATTATAGAAGGTTACTGGGGTTATAAACCTCAAACTTTAGCTGGGTAGGTTCCAAAAGGAACAACTTTGTTATGCTTGCTCTTCTAGGTACTGGGACCACAGATTTTATAGAAAAGGAAAACAGAATATCAGAAAGAGATTATAAGCAAAGAGAAAATTGTAAAGAGAATGACTTTGGTAATTTTTCGGATACTAGCAATATCAGCTTGGTTCTATTTAGATTGAGTACTAGCTCTTTATCTAGTCAGAACTATTTTTATTCTGTTTAAATAGAACGTTTTTGTAGAAAGGGTTAATTGGGACTTTTTTTCCCCACTGGAGTATCAGTGAATGAGGTAGCTACTTAGATGTATACATCATCCTTTCTCTTCATTTGGGGATGCTAAGTTTAAGTAACCCATTCATTTTCATGATCATCTCTAGCATATTTCTTATTTGGAGGTGTCTGCAATGGTTCAGAAGTAAGGTGTCTCTACTTCTCAATAGAGGCACAGGCCTGGAACAGGCCCAGTTTACTCCTGTTATAACTCTGGAGACACCTATTAGTTAGTCTTAAAACCCTCTTTCATGCTCAAAAGGGTTATGGGTTACATGATAAGGTGTCTGACCACAGTCTTACTCATTCATCATGTATGTAACTTCAGGTTGACTAAATTATAGGTATCTTGAGGGTAGGAGAGTTCCTCTTCTAGGTTGTTGATTTATATCAGAATATAGTACAGTATCTGACACATTGGAGGAGCCCCTTAAGTAATTATTGGATTAGAGAGTAAATATCCCCAAAAGGAACATTTATTATTTGTGATGGAATTAGAAACTTGAGATGTTTGAGACTGAAAAGATGTTACGTTTTTAGAAAAATTTCAGGAAATCACTTAACCTATTTATCCACATTACTTGCTCTTATCTTTTAAACATATATCAAAGAACATAAGTGCATAGTTTAAAGAGAAAACTAAAAATCCAATAACAATGAAAGATTTACAAGTGAAAAACAACCATCCTTGACTCCAAACTTCCTTACATCATAGCCTGGTTTCTTAATGACAGCTACAACCAGTTCTAGCTGTTTCTCCTCTTATGTTCATTCGTCTAAGTGATATGCCTTCCCACTGAGAGAGATAAGAATGTAACTCTCATTTCACCTCCTAAAATTGACTTTCCTTTCATTTCCCAACATAGTTATATCACAAGTTAAAAATAGTCAGTGGTCAGTGTTGACATTTTCTCTGATTTTTTACATATGACAGTGATTTCTAGGATTCCCTGCTATGTAATCCAGTGTTTTTTTTTTTTTTTGGAGTTGTCAATGACACTTTATATTCTTTCTATTTTTTATATCATTAGTCTTAAAAATTTCCAAAAGCTCCCAACATTTTTGTTCTGGTCTGCAATATTTTATTACCTCCCTTCCCCATTTTCCTGTTTGCTAGGCACCCCCAGAAGACTTCCCTGCCTCAAATCCAGAAAGGGTTCTGATTCTTTGTGATTGAAGCACAGTTGCTGGCTTTTCAAAAGCAAAAATCTTACATAAAGGAAGACAAAACAATTTTCAGTCTAGCAAATATTGAAATAATTTGTCATCTGCAGACTCATACCAGAGGAAATTCTTCATGGGTATTCAGGACGGAAACTGTTCTCCAGTGGGGGTTTATAATGTGGAAATGGGGTTGGTATCCTCCTAATTTGGCAGTGTTCTCTTTCCTATTTAAACTCCTAATAAGGATAGTCCATTGTTTTTATTTCACGTGTTTATATCCCTTTTTCCTTTCTGTGGAAAAGGTGGCTTCCCATTTGCCATATCCAAAGGCCCTTGCCTTATTGAAATATGGCAACCCTTTAGAATATTGCTAATCTTTTCCTTTTAGAAGAAATTTGTCAGATTCCTTTTTGAACTTCATAATCTTCTATGGTACCTTACTTGTTTATATCTCTGTTGAGAGGCCCCTGATACAAGTATTTTTAAAGATGTACTGTTTTTCTGATACACATTCTTATATGAAAGTCCTTTCTTTTTCTTCTTTTTTCTTCTGTGATCTCATATTTTTCACCTACTATTCCTATTTTGTTTTTCTCAAAGCACTTTTTTCCTCTGGCCTTTAAAAACTGTTTCTTCCCTAAAGTTCTAATCTTGTGAGTAATTTTATATTATTTCTGATTTATAACAGCTATTCTCACTGTGTCAACCTGTGGTCTCAAAATTATAATTGATATATTTTATCCTCTGATTCCTGTCTTCTGGGATATAGTGGGTGCTCTGTATATATTTGCTGAATGAATGAATAAATGATTTATTTTACGTGTTCATATTGTTTAATTAAGAAATCCTCGCGATCACAAGATAACCTAAATATTTTCCTACAGTTTCTTTTATCAACTTTATGGTTTTACTTTTCATATTTAGTTTTTATTTCACAGACACACACATCCTTATGTATTATAAATATATGGATTATATATCCATATCTTGATTAAACAAGCTTGTTTTTTCATTGTTATTTTCTATGAAATTTGACTAACCCTGTTTGATTTGCTGAGATTTAATACAGTAATGCTTCTTGTATAGTGATCTTTACACTTTATAAACTGTGACTCAGAAAGAATACATTTTACATTGTAAAACAATTTACTGATACAGATGTGTATAAAATATTATAATGAAAATTTTACAAGCAGTAGTCTGGTTAACTTATTATGCTATGATATATTCTCATAGTTTTCATTGTATTCTATTTTATTTTTTAAACAAGTGTTCATATGATGACACTAATGGGTTATAAACATTAGTTCAAAAAATTAGCTTCAAGAAGCCTTTCCATGGGCATCTTTCAGATGTTATCATTATACTCTGTATGGTCATTATTACTATATTTTGGAGTCACATTTTTGTTTTTATAATTATGTATCTGTTCCCTTTCTAGTTGTATATCTCTTTGAGCATACAGATTATATATAATTTCCTTATACCTCTGTCACCTAGCATGTGGCCCATTTATTTGTATATATTTTTACAGAATTTATGAATAAAGGGATTAATCTCATTTGTTCACATTGCTTAATAACAAAGCTTCTAGACTTTGCATTTATGTAACTTTTATTTTGAGTAAACTGCTTTATAACACTCGTAATATAAAGAAATTAAGCTTTTAATAATACATAGTTGTGTTTTTAAATTTTTGTAAAATATTTTACTTCTGGCCTCAATTCTTGAACCCAGGTCCATGGTCATTGTTTACATGGTCTGTAGCTTAGCTGCCTAAGCCACGGAGGTGCCCCAATAGTATGTTTCTTTGAATTGCCTGTGTATAAGTTTCTGCTTTGTATTATAAGACATAATATTACTGATCAAGAATATTACTTCAAAATATAAGAAATTCAACTTTGTCTCAGGGAGAAAATTGTCCTTCTTGTGCTAGTTGCCGCAGTCTGTGTAAGTAGTATAATTTTCAAAATTAAATCTGAGACCTGTCATAGTGTTTTAATTCTGTTACATAATTTTTCCTTAGGTTATCTTAACTTGTTATTCTTTTTCAGTCATTATTCAATCTTTTGGAATTTAGAAGATTAGTTCTGAATTACAAGCCTTCATCAAATGCTCAAGATTTACCTCGAAACCAAAAGGTAAAAAATATAAAAGGTTTTTAAGCAGAGTATATATGGTCTTCATATTCTTAATTCGTGTTTACTTTGGGGGCATTTGCTTCATATAATCTAAAATAATGTTGAATTTGAATGTCAGGCCATTAACATTGCTAGGGTAACTGATTTTATACATGTATATTTATTGGCACTGATTTTAATTTGAATGCTTATAATTGTGAGTTTACTAGAATAAAAAGAGACTCTGTAAAACTGTAAATATCTCACAACCCTGTGTCTCCTACATACATATTATTTTTGGTGTTTAAAAAAATCACAAACTGATAGTAAAATATTTACTGTTGAACTATCAAAGATGCATAAACTTACCTAGAGAAAATTGCCTTATAAATAACAAAGATATTGATCATAGTTTTTATTTAGATTCTTGACTTAGGGCAAATATTTCAAGATAAATCACATTTCTCCCATTTTCTGCTACTTAGATGTGAGACACGTATGATAATAGATGGATTTAGTTGAATACCTACTGTATTACTGGGCAAATACCTGAAGGAATTTGGAATTTTATAAATAGAAGGAATTCTAGGGAATCTTTTTTAGACATGGATGAAGTAACTGGAATGGTATTTACAAGTTTCAGTTAATTTTAAAGAATTCAGGCATACAAAGTATATTATTGTCTACAAACAAATTAAGCAATTGACAACAACAAGATAACTAGAAATTCCCCAGGTAGTTGGAAAGTAAATAATACACTTTTAAACAATCACTAGGGCAAGAAAAATCAAAAGAGATTTGTCAGAATATACTGACCTGAGTACAATTTAAAACATGACATGTCAAAATTAAAAGGATGCAGCTAAAGTAGTAGTTAGAATAAATTACATAAATTAGTATCTTAAACTTGATTTCAAATTAATGATATCAGCTGACCATCAAGAAATTAGGAAATAAAAGCACATTGAGTTAAAAACAGCAAAAAGAAATAACAAAGAGCATAAGTCAATGAAATGGAAGTCAGAAAAATGAGAAAATTAATGAAAGCAAAGTCTGCTTCTTAAAATAGGTAAAACTGATGAATTTCTAGGTGGACTGAGCAAAAACAAACAGAAAACATGAATTACCATTTAAAGAAGAAAAGGGGGCATTAGTATATAGTCCAATAATTATCTTGCAAAACACATGCTATCAAAGCTTAGTGCTGAAAAATGGATAGCTAAAATAGTAACCTACCCACTAATAAGTTCAGCAAAATAGTTTACCAGTTAATTATACCAAACATTTTAAGAAGGAAATGATAACATGATAATTTTTCTAGAAAATTGGGTAGGAGGTAAAACTTTCCAGCTCATTTTATGAGCCAAGCATTAACCTGAAACCAAAAGTAGGAAAACATATTTCAGGAACTAACAGCTACAGACCAAGATTCCTAGAACTAGAAGCAAAATATTGTAGCAGACTATTGATGAATTGATTCTTGTGAGAGAGATATATATATATATATATATATACATATATATAATGCTTTATTACTAAAGGTGGTTTCAACACCTCACTTAAATGTAATAGCATAAAAATATGGATTACTAAGGGTAAAGTGGACAAAAGTGAATAGAAAATACAGAATATTACTGAAATAAATGAAAGAAAGAGACATACTATGTTCATGGATCAGGGGATTCAATATTAACATATTGATTGTCCCCAGTTTCATCTGTAGATTCAGTACAATCCCATTCATAAACTGAGTAGATTTTTTTTCTTAGAAATTGACATAGATAATGATCTTAAACTTATATGGAAAATCAAAGGATGTAGAATAGCCATAGTATTTTAAAAGAAACATGATGTTGGAACAATCCTGAGGTTATGTGATCAAGATATTATGTTATGGGTGAAAAAATGGTTATATAGATCAATGGAACAGTATAGAATTTATAAATAAACCTTACATATGGGAGTACATTGAATTTAATAAAGGTTGTCAAAATAATTCTGTGGCAAAGGAAAATGTCCTGAAATATTGTAGACCGAAAACCAATTCTCCACCCATATTTAATACTTTATATTAAAACAATTCCTCGATGTGCCCTGATGGAGTAGTGGTTTGTGTGATCTGCCACCACAACCAAGTGCAGTCCACATAGATCCCAGGGACCATTTTGCTTCCCAGGGCCAAGGGAGCACCAGTTTGGAAAACTAAAACTAAAACTAAATGATAAAAATTCCTAATAGTTTATATACCTAAAAGGAAGAGCTGAAACTATAAAGTTTCTTGGGAAAAAAAAGTAAATTTGGGTTAAGATTTCTTAAGTACAAGTCATAAAAGAAAAAAAAAAAATTGACTTTGTAAAGCTACAAATGTGTAATCTTTGAAAAATTCAGAGAAAAGTAAAAGACAAGTCATAAGCTGGTAGAAAATATTAGCAAAATATGTTTCAGATAAATTATTTCTAAGATATATACACAACTTGCACAATTCAATTATAAGCTATTGGGGAAAATTTTTTCAAGAGAGGAAAGAACAAGAGGTTGAAACAGTTCTGAAGGAAGGACTTCTATTTTTTTTTTTTGCTTATTTTTTATTGTGTCCTCTTCCCTCCTGGCCCCCACCCCTATGCCCACACCCCAAGTTGTGAACCTGGGTCCTAGGGCTTTACACTGTTCATGTCTAAACCATCAGGGAATGCTTGGAAAAATATTTGAACTAGTACTTCACTAAAGAAGATACATAGATTGTAAATGACTTCATGAAAAGATCTTCAGTATTATTAGACATTGGGAAAATGTAAATTAAAGCTAGAGATGCCACTGTGTACTCACCAGAAGAACATTGTAATTCTTGGTATAATGTGGACTGAGAACTTTCATTAGACACTGCCTTTGGGGGGGAATATAATAGTCTAATACTTTTGGAAAACAGTTTGGTTGCTTCTTAAAAATATCTACCAGACAACCTAGCCTAATTTCCAGGGTTTTGCTCAAGAGAAATGAAAACCTATGACTATAGAAAAACATATAAACGAACATCCATAGCAGGTAGACCTTGTTTAATGGGTGGTATATTCATACAGTGGATAAATGAGCAATAAATGGGATGCATTATTCATGTAAGCTATCAGTGATATGGCTCAAATAACCAGTTGCAAGAATTCAGACTAAAATGGGTATATAGTGTAATTTAATTTATATATATTTCAAAAACTATAAGGTAGTCGTGGTTGCCTTGGGATAATAAGAAAAGGGAGTGAGGGATGATGAAACTTGTGGGGGTAATGGGTCAGTATGTTATATTGATTGTGTTGATGCTTTTATGAATGTGTATATGTGTGAAGCTCATAAAATTGTACATTTTATGTCAGTTATATCACATATCAATTATACCTTGATAAATGTTTAAAAAACCTGAATAGTTTTTGAAGTTTTTTAATTTTTTTTTTTTTATAATTTAATCAAATGCAGTAGTTGCTCATAATACCATTTATGATTTTGCGTTTTGAAGTTAATGTTTTCTAGCCACAAGAATTAGCCGAGGGTGAAGATCTTTAGTTGTATTAAAGTATTTTACTTTTCTAATACGCTCTTAACATTATTTCATTTAATTTTCAAGTCTTATTTTGTCCTTGTCACTTGCTAAGGAATGTCTTAGAAACTGCATTGACTTAGTTGTAGTGATAAATAAAGAAATAGGTGGCTGGAAGTTGTTTTGTGCTTTAAAATTCTTGGTATTTACACTTTTAAAACCACTTTACATAGGACAGTTGTGGGGAAGAATGAAGTACTATAGAAAAATCATGGATTAGTTTTCTCATTTAATAGTTTTGCATTTAACCTTTATCATCGATTATGGAATTTATTACATGGAAATAAAATCTATAACATATAGCCTTTTATGTCAGATGGACTTGTGAATGCTCTAATGCTATATAATTTTTTTATCAAATGACAAGTATTTGGAACCAATTTTATTTCCCTTTTACTTCTTAGGGCTTCTTTTTGCTACATAGGCACACTATATGGTGATTATAGTCGGGTAGTGCACTACACACAGACACACACACATACATACATACACGTACAATTTTATAATGTCGACTATACCCACTGTGCAAACTTGAAATAAATTTCTGATGTCTGCATAATGTATGTAAGCTATAGACCTAAAGATAGTAAGAACTGTTTGCTTTATTTGTTGCCACAAAGCATTCCACTACAATATATATTATATTCTTTAAAATTGTTTCCTTCTTGTTTTACAATACATTTTTTTATGATTGATAATATTAGATTGATTCATTATTTCTGATTTCTGGAGGGCTGATTTAATCAACCAGTCAGAAATGAATGCCTAAAAGATGTAGACGATATATAGAAGTTCTTGCCTTTGAACAGCTTACAGTCTTAATTGAAAAACAAAGTTAAGTAAGATTTCAGAAAACACCAGGAAGATGACACATTAGTCTAATATTAGATTCTAGTCCAATTACTTATTATGCTAATATTAGGTTAACAAAACACTGGTGGTTGGTGATTCATTGCTGAGTGAATGACATTCATTTCTGTAGATGTGGAGTTTGATTGTCTGTGAAGCCTTCATGGAGGAGGAGGGATTTTTGCTTACATGGTTTTATTGAGGTAAAGTTCTTTAACAGTGCCTGGCACTTAGCACTCATTGAATGTTGACCTTACTGCTGGCCTTAGCAGCTGGGCCTTGCTGAATGGAAAGGATTATAGCAAACAGAATCGAATGAGGAAGATATTTTGACTGAATAGTGACATGATTTGTTATGAATATGTGGTATTTATGCTGAAATTGTGAGCTTCAACCTAAGTTCTCTGTTGCTTTCATACTTCATCAGTCAAGCCTTTGAGTTTCCTAGATGACTCTAATCTAGGATTGCTGGGCTCATTTCTTATCTTTATCAGTTTAAATTCGGTTAATTTTAAAATGAATATCTGTTTATCAGTAACATTTTTGTTAATCTTCACAAAAGGGTTTCTTCTTTTCCAATAGGAACATCGGAATTTGCCTTTTATGCGTGAACTTCGATATCTATTTGCACTTCTTGTTGGTACTAAAAGGAAGTATGTTGACCCATCAAGAGCAGTTGAGATTCTTAAGGATGCTTTCAAATCAAACGATTCTCAGCAGGTAGCATTGTTATGCTTATTTGTTTATTAACATTTGCATTTTATTTAATCTAATCTTTTTTCCTTAATAGCTTTTTTGAGGATACATGGCAATGGAAGATGTTGCTGTTCATTTTAATGCAGAATAATCTGTAGTCCCTTAAACCTTGTTTATTTGGAAGATTTGCTTTTAAGAAAAAATAGTCATTTTGAAAGTGCTAAGATCAATGAAGCCGTGGTTTATAATTGAAATTGATAACTGAAAAAATTGGTAAAATTAAGAATATTGACAAATATGTGATTTAAAGTCTTCACAAATGTGTGATAATCCAGTGTCAGTAGTGTATACATGTTTTTAATATGCTGGATTTTTACTGACTAAGATTAGTTTTCCTTATTCAGAAAAGGTTTTTACACTGAATTATTTTTGTTATTATTGCATTTATTTTTCAGTTTTGTCTAGTGCTATCTAAAAAGCTTTTGAATTCATTTCTTAAAAGGATATTGGGGATTTTCTTAGAAAAATAGAGAACACCTATAGATAAACTGACATTTAAATATATGATTATAGAAGTCAGATGAATTTAGAAGGAAAACAGGAAAGAAAGTAAGATGGCAGATGGAGAAATAAGGGCAGAAGACACATTATTTCCAAAGAGATTCAGATTCAGATTCAGTCACTGCACTTGGAGTGTGGTTTCCTGGTACCTGGATATATTGCTGTGTGGATGTGTGAGGAAGAGGAGGGTCCTGGAAGATAGCTTATCTGCTGCTTGCTTCTCTGTGCCTTGTTTATTTAGGTATTTATGTATTTATGAAGTCACTTGCATGACAAAGATAAGTGAATAACACAGGTGTTCACATTAGGATTTGCTTTTGTTTTTTTTCTAATAATGTTCCAGGACTTATTTGGTTTCATCTCTTTTGTACAGCAATGTTTATAAAAAGAAATAAAAACACATAAAAAGAAATAATATTCCTGAAAATGATCCCAAACCACTGTTTTAGGGTCCTCCTGGTTCTTTCACTTTTGTAGCATTACTTTCTTATTCAGTATATGTATCATATTCTTCAGTGGATTTGAGTGAGGAATGTATTAAAAAGAGTTACTTCTGTTCCCTGACTTACCTTACGGAATTTCTTTTTCTTGGTTGCTCGCTTTAGTGTTGAAGCTTTCTATAGATATATAATGATTTCTGGGTGGATACATATTTAAAAATGAAGCTGCACAAACTTCACTAGGAGTCTTCTATGTCTGTAGATGGACTTTTTAGTTTTATTAGATCGGGCAGGAGAGAACTAGCTGCATTGAGAATGAAAATGCCTTTGCCTTGGCCTAGCAGTGTAGACTAAGCTAGAGTTTTCATTGCTGACTTTTATTTCTCTAGAGGTCTTTTAACATGGTTATTCTTAATTCAGTTCACTATAGTTTGAGTCTCTTCTGTTCCTGGATATTTTAATCTAAAGTATGCATTGCTGATAGAATAAATCCATAAATGAAGTAAGCATCATTATTTTTTTAACAAAAATGAATTTATACTTTTCATATTCATCCTAAAAATATAATTGTAGATTTTAGATGGATTTCCCAGAAAGACTGGGCAAAAGCCTGGGATTGATTTCTTCAGGAGAGTAGCGTGGTAACTAGGGCTTTTTTTAAAACTGTAGTTAGAACCTTGACAGATAAGTTATACCAGTAAGTATTGAAAATTGTTTTAAGGTGTTATATTAGTTTGTTAGGAAGAATTAGCACCAATGGAGTAACTTTAAAACAATAGGAGATTATTCTGGAGGTTCTAGAGGTTAGACTTTTTTTTAAGGAAAGGTGTACGCGGGAATGAAGGTGACCAGGCAGGAAGATAGGAAGAGAGAGGAGGAAGAAACATTTTATCTTATTTCCACTTAGTTCACACTGGTTGTTTTCCCCCTGGGCCTGGGTATGTGACCTGCATCCTTCATAGGCGATTGTCTTAACCGCTGCTCTACCAGGGTACACTGAGGTTAGACTTGTAATATGAGGATGTCGACAGGACCATGCTCCCTCCAGTGGCTCTGAGATAGAACCTTTTCTTGTGTCCATCATCCTCTAGTAATTCCTGGTTTTTTAGCTTGTGGCAGGGTAGCTCCAGCTTCTATGTCCATCTTCACGTGGTCTTTTTACCTGTGTCTACGTGCCTTCTTTTTCAATTTTTTTTAAGAATACCCATAATTTTGTAGAGGGCCTACCTAATCCTAGATACTCTCATCTTGAGATCCTCACCTTAATTTCATCTATAAAGAGTTTTATTTAGTTAAAGGCACATTCTGAGTTTCTAGATAGGTATGTGGTAGGCCAGCTTTAATCATTTCAGATGATATGTGTGTTTATAACTGGTTTTTTGTTTTAATTTTGGTCCTTTTCAGCAATATGACTTTAGAACAATTTACTTAAGCTTCCTTGGCTTTCATTTTAATATTTTGTCCCAGATATTCTTCAGAAAACTTATAACTGGAAAATAATATATCAGTAAGTTCATTTTAGACTTGTGGCTCTTGATTAATGAAGCAAATGCTTATACTTATTCATTTCTCTTGACTAGGCAGTCTGAGTAGGATTGATTTTCCCCCTGTGTTCAACATGAACCTATTTTTTTATATTCCAAGTCACATTATCGAAAGAATTATGGTTTCTGATAAGTACAGTTGCCTCTGACCATCACTGTTCTTCTGTGTTATAAGAACTAAGAGACCGAAGGAAGGAATGGCTTAAGGTGATGCGTGAATCGAGGATCAGTTTAAAGGTCATGAGATGGTGGACTTGGTAGTTGGGGAATCAATAATTGATTAGGCTCAAGCTGTCCAAGTGAACAGCTGTCTTAGTAAAACTGAATGTGGCTTAGAATGTTGTGTGTAAGAGCTGAACTAAGAATAAGAAAATGAATTGTCTAAAAATATTAGTCTTCCTTTTAAGAAAGAAGCCAGAATTAATTCTTTATATAATCAAGAAATCTATGGTAATATGGATCCTTCATTTTATAAATATTTATCACAGAGCTGTTTATAGGAGTATGAGACTTACTTTTAAAAATACCATTTATGTTTGAATTTATGTGCATGTATATGTAAGTATGTATATTGTTTACATATATATGTACACACATACAGATATATATCCCTCTTAAAGTGAGGCATAGTTAGAGCAGTTATCAATATAATGCTCATTTTTCTCAAATATTGATTTTGTGCTCTGGTTAAAGTATAAATATTTCTTGCATTTAATGTGAACATTTCTTATACTTTTGTGAGGAATCAGCAATGATGGATTTGGATGACTGGCTATAAATTTTATGTTGCAATATTTAGTATTTGTATTAGTAGGCTTAAATATTAACAATATGTTTTCTTTCCACAGCAAGATGTGAGTGAATTTACACACAAATTATTAGATTGGTTAGAAGATGCCTTCCAAATGAAAGCTGAAGAGGAATCTTCGTAAGTTACTATGACATTTAGTGATGGGGTTTTAGGAGATTAAGAAATAGTAGTAATTTTCTTCCTTAACATAATCAGTATCTTCAGAGAAATAGGAAACTGACATAAGTGTTTGAGAACTCAAATGTTCCCTGTATGGTTGTCAAGCTGTTTTGAATTTGTGATCACAAGCGCTAGGTAGCTTTACTCTAGATTTCTGTTATAAGATCAGTATCTAGCCATAAGATCTGAAAAACAATCCCAGAGAGGGTTAATCTCACATGTCTACTTTCCTTAGATCAGCAATCACTCTCCATGAGCATGAGGAGAAATGGGTTAGTGATGGGAAAGAGACCAGGAGTGGTCATTCTGATGAAGTCCTTTCACATGGACTCTTGAAGTCAGGTATATAGTTCCTCCTCAGCATGTCCTAGCTTTTTAAATGCTCTTCCCACTAGGTTGAACCATTAAAACTTAGTTATTTAAAATATGTGGTCAGCGTCTATTGAGGAGGAAATCCACACACTTTGGGTTGGTTCCACTCTTTTCCCCTGATACCAATCACCGGTTCCTTCATGTATCTTCTTACGTCATTGGTATAGACTATTTAGGATCTGCTATCACAGGATTTGCAATGGCATTAGTTAAAAGATATCTAATTATACAATATAACAACTAGGAAATGCTCCCAAACTAATATAGAAACCTCTCTATTGTACCCAAATTACCAGGGAAAAATTAAGTTCTAAACAACATCCCCTCAGTCTTTTAAGGTAATGTCCAAAACCTTTTATACTTTAAAATTATAGTTTTTTGTCACTGTGGTTGCAGTAATTTCTGAGTTTCTAAATTTGCTAATCTCAGCTCCAAGCATGTCATTTCTGTGTCTGAATAGTTAGGCTTCTGTACTATCGTCTTCACTCTCTTTCACTTATATATATAGTTCCTTCATTCCTTTACATGTTGAATTTCACATGCTTTAATTTTAGATTTCAAAAGATTATTAAGACACACATCATTAGCACTGACTTACTGCTTTTGATATTCTGGAAGTAAAACAAAGCTTCATCTCTTTAGCTATTGGTCCTATCATAATATTCCTGAACTTAAGTAATTCACTTTTGTTCTACCCAAACCATTGGCAGAGGTTCAGATAATATGATCAACTGAGGACATCCTCTTGGCGTTAGT
The DNA here is from genome assembly GCA_004363575.1 of Solenodon paradoxus. Taxonomy (NCBI): domain Eukaryota; kingdom Metazoa; phylum Chordata; class Mammalia; order Eulipotyphla; family Solenodontidae; genus Solenodon; species Solenodon paradoxus. The sequence continues at coordinate 1,000,402 of RJWH01000171.1, forward strand.
TCTCCAGGATGCCTGTCATTCAGGGCCATTAGTTGTAGATCACTTACTGTGAACTTAAGTGAGGTTGGGAAAAATCTCTGAAGAGATTGCGGCACTAAATCTATAATATCTGAGGGAAAAAAATGCGAGTTTTGTAAATTGTCTCTCAGACTGGTATTTGAGAGCTGCTTTTGTCTTACTTGGAAATCTGTGATGGTGACAGCTTTGGTCATCAGGTGCTGTTCTTTCTTGTCCATAAAAATGAGTTAGATTTTTCTTATGAGCGTCACATTGTTATTCCCCCAGGGCTAGCTACAGTGACTGCAAACTTTTTTCTAATGACATTTTTGTGTCATAATGGGTGCTGCCACTACATTTGTTAGTTTGCCTTTTTATAGTAGTTTCATTAGAAAAATCCCACTATCAGATTCCTAAACCGAATCTGCTCCTAATGTTTCTGAAACCTGTGTTCCAGCATCCAGTGAAGGTCACTGATTTCTGTGACATGCTCTTTCTCCTCTTTGAATGTTCCAAACTGTGAACATTATTTTCATTCTTTTAGGAAGAGTTGATTGAATTTTTAGCAATTTAACCTGCTTCTCAGCTTATCCCTCTTTCAGGACCAAACTTACTGCATAGAGGAGTGTTTCTCGTCCTGTTGTTTCGTTTTCTAGCCTGTACGTTTGTGTTTTGTTTGTTTCCTTCTGCTATTATATTGCTAGATTCTTCATAATGAAGTTAGCAAAATCTGAGATACATGCCCAAGCCATTTATTATTCAGCATGCCCTGTCCGTTCTCATCTCTGAAGTAGAGGACTCCACCAGGGTTATTGTCTTACTAGACTGACAGCTTATGTATGTGTGGATTTGATATATTATTGTCCACCCTGGTTCCTCTTTAGTCAAAGCTCATATTCCTATCTTTCCCAAGAGTTTTAATGTTAAAAATTTGCTGAACATATTCCCTCAGAAGGTGAACAATATTTGTGTCCACATCTATTAATATTACCAAGTCTCTTTGAAGTTTTCTCAGTAATTCTTTAAATGCTTTACACTAAAATTCGTGATTTTTCCTCTCAAATCTAGCCAGATTTTCTGTAAGCACTTTGGATAGTATCCTGTCTTCAACACAGGACTCCCCAGGAGCTTTATCTGTAGGCTTAGAAGAAAGCCACTCGACTATTTCCTGTGTCCTTGTTCTTCTGATGGGGACATTCATTTTTGATTTTGAAGATCTTGCTTATTATTATTTTTGTTTGAGTTCCTGCCACCATTTTCTGATCTAGTAACTAACAAATTAGCTTTCCTTTTTCTAAAACTATTTTAAAAGAGACTAAAACTTGAGACTTCTTCTAGAATTTTTTTGAAGAATTATTTCTTTAGAGAAAGGAAGCAGACAGGAATGAAGACAAGCAGACAAGCAGGTAGGCACGGGAAGGAGGTAGAAGCATCTTTCCATCCATTTAGTTGTTCATGTTGCTAGTTTTTGCCCTTTCTTCTCCAACCCTTTCACCCCTTCACCCTCCTGGACTGCAAACCTGGACCTTGGGCTTTTACTTGGACTATGCTGGAACCACCAGAGCATGCTCACAATTAATTTTTTTTTTAATTTCAATTAAAAAGCATGTGGGAAAACACATAGCTTATACTTGAATGTGGAGGCTTAGAGAATATTTTGAATAGCATTAAAGATTGCCATACTACCTCTTGGGTACTTTGTGGGTAAGTAGTGAATGGAGTGCTTCCCACCAGCTGTTTTAAGGATTAAATGATACATGTAAAATACACAGATAGTGCCCCCCCACTTCAAAAATAAGTCCAGTATACTAATTTAAACACAAAATTCATGTAAAAAACTTTGTACACAGCTGTGGATAAATTTATTTAATAAGACTAAGATAAATTTTGTGTCTTCAGACCACAGAGTACAAAACATTAAAAGATAAAGGTTAAAAATTTAACAACTCTTTGCTTTAAGTAAAAAGGAAAAATCAATTTCATATACTAAACTATTCAGAAAATTCACAGATGACTAATTTTACCAGCAACTTGAAACTTCAGAAAAGGGTAGAGTAGCTCTTTTGCTCCTCTGGGTCAAAGTTAATGTCACTTCACTGGTGAGCGCTGTTATTTTTGGATGATGTGTGCTTCCCTGTGTAAATGAGGGAAGTAACATATTAGCATCTTGTGGAAATTTATTCTGATTAAGAGGCTTTTCCTTCTTCCAAATAATCATGTGCAGATAAAAAGTCTGAGATTTGAATGTATGCTGATAATAGAAAGAACAGGCACTAGTGAGCCAGACGACATCAAGTGGTTGTCTTGCAATGGCATTACCTGTAGTAATTCATCTTACTCCTTGCAGTAGTCTTGTGAGTTCTAGTCGTCGTCTTCTCAGTTTACAGTTGAAAAAATAAAAGAGTAATTTAAGTCCCTTGCCCAAGGTGACACTAAATAGCATTAGCTGAGTGCATGATAATTACGTGTTAATCTTTGGCATATAATATTACTCTTTTATTATTTTTCTTTTATTGATAAGTGCAAAAATTATAACCATATTTCATTTTTTATCATGATTTAGGGATGAAGAAAAGCCAAAGAACCCCATGGTAGAATTGTTCTATGGAAGATTCCTAGCTGTGGGAGTACTGGAAGGTATAGTTTACTTTTTCCCTTTGTTCCATTGTCTTGATAGTGATGCTTTTGTTAAATAGCTTTGTAAATCTGACTTACTCTGGGTAATAGTTACTGTTGCATTGTTAATATAAATTCTTTTCTTTATTTCCTTCCAAGTTCATCATTATTATCATACTTATAAATATGTGAAACTCTCTTTCCTCCAGTTTGTGCTGACACTACTTCTTTGGCTATTCTCTCACCCTTATCAAGCTATTCATCTTTTCTCTGCGTGCTCCGAATATCTGAATGTTGCTGGATCAAAGTCACACAAATAGGCTCGCTATAATGGGTCATGAGTTTGTAGTGACACTAAGCTTCCAGGTTCCCAGTTCTGCAACCCTGCTGGTAGTCATATTTATTTTCATTACTGTCTTCTTACCTGTTTTCTGCAATATTAGTTTTCATCGATTTATCATTAAATGAATGACTCTAACCATGATTATAAGACCTGGAATCTAATTTTATGTTTATGATATTGTTTTTTGGCTTTCAAAATGACTTTTCAAGATTAGTTATTTGTTTCGAGAGCTTCAGACTCTACAACATGGATCCAACACATTATTTTTATTTGTCCTTCCAGATAATAAAGGGACTATTCAAATTACATGAAACAAGTATTCACTTATATGTGCTCAGAATATATCCCTTCATACTTTAATTCAAATCTTATTCTATCCAGTCTTGCTTTTTTCTGTATTTTCAACTTCTTCTCTACTCTCTTCATCATCAATTTTAAATATGGTCTAGTATTTCATATAAAACAGTTTCTCTTTTCACATACTCTTTTTCAGAGTTAAACTCTTTTAAAGTTAGTTTGTTTTTCCCCTGCTATCTCATTTACTCCATCTATCCCACTTTTGCTTCTGACCCTATAACTCTTCTAAAAGAGATTTTGTTTTAAGGTTATTGATTTCCTGCATGAGCTTAAGGCCTTTGGATCCCTCTCAGTTCACATATTGATCGTATCAACCATTAATGTTCTCCTCTTCCTCTTTTATTCCTGTGCTTTCTTTAAAGACTCTTCTCTGGCTTGTATGGCACCATATTTCCTTGATTTTTTCTTTTTTTTATGCCTCTGTGGGTACTACTTAGAAGTTATATTTATAGTCTCTTCTTACATCTAGAGGTAGGGAGACTCTCAGTATACAGCTTAGGCCCTCTTCTTCTGCAAATTCCCAAGACAGTTTCATGCATGCTCTGAGTTCTTCCTCTCAGTAAGCCAGCAGTTCTCCAGTAAGTAACTTCAGACCAGAAGATTAATCTTAGTTACACTCATGTACAACTTTTATCAACTCAGTCTCAGCATTTCGAAACCAATGACTATCACTGCTACTTAAAACCAAAAAAAAAAAAAGCAGACCCTATTCTTCCTTCAGCATTTAATAATTATTCCAGTTTTTCATGTTAGAAATCGCTGTCATTTTTGATACCTTCCTTTTTCTAACCACCATTCTGCTTGTGAATCCAGTATTGTAGTTGCTCCTTCTTATGTGTGTATATGTAATCTCATCTATTTTTGTTTACTTTTACACCAATGCTCTAATCCTCACTCCCTTTATTTCTAGATGGATTCTGCAACTGTCTCTCACCCACTTGACACAGAAGCCATAAGAAATTTTCAAAAAAATAAATCTGAATCTATTATACTTAGATTTAGCTGTTCTGTGACTCCCCATTATATTCAGATTACACTTTAAAAACAAATCTTAATAAGGACAACACCTCTGTAGATTTGACCCTTTACCTAACTCTTTTTTTTCATTTGTCATTGCTTTCCCAAACTACATTGCTTTTCCTTTAGTTCTTCAAACATGCCAAATTCTTTGGAGTCTCAAAATCTTTACATGAGCTATTCCTTGGCCAAGAATACTCAGAGCCCTTCCCCCTAACCTTTTCTTGCATCCCTTCAATACAAACACACACACGTACATCCTTTCTGTCTCTGTCTCTCTCCCTCTCTCCCTTCCACTCACTTACCATTCAAATCTCAGCGTAAATGTTATTTTGTGTGGATTTCACTGTTATATCCTGAAGCACCCAAACCTAGTTTAGTGCCCACTTTTATACTTCTCACCTCACCTTTGTAGTACTAAAATACTAAACAACTATTTATTTTAATTATGTATAATTAATATATCTAATGCCTTTCTTTCAAAACAGTCTGAGAGTTTCTTCAGCTTAGGGACTAGATCTCTTTTTTCACTGTTATATGTATTCTCAGTGTTTAGCCCTTGACAGATACTTTAATATAAAAATGTGTATATATTACATATATATGGTTATATATCTGTGACCGTATATAAATGTACATTGGTGTAGTTATAAGCCAGTAGGAATATTATGGTAATTTACTTCTATGGAAAATAATTAGTCAGAGTTACAGTTTCAAACTTAGAAGATAATTCATGTATACATTTACTATTAGTAGCTACTACTGAAGAAATGTTAATTAATTTCCCCTCTCCTATAGGTAAAAAATTTGAAAATACTGAAATGTTTGGTCAGTACCCTCTTCAGGTCAATGGATTCAAAGATCTACATGAGTGCCTTGAAGCTGCTATGATTGAAGGAGAAATTGAGTCTTTACATTCAGAGAATTCAGGAAAGTCAGGTCAAGAGGTGAGTTTAGCATTTTTATTATTTCTCTTACCACAGGTCGTTTTTACAGTACTATCAAGCATAATTTAAGGCGATAATTATTCAGCTACCTAAAATTCAAGACAATACTCAGAAAATATGTTTGCACTAATTTTGGTAATTTAGACATATTTGGGGACTTTATTTGGGGAATCTGCATAGTCAGTATAGTTTTTAGCCTCTGATAGAAACGATTTATGTAAAAAAAAAAATTTGTTAAAACCCCACTTTAGGATGTTATTCCAGTTTTGCAAATATTCAGAGTACCAACCATGACAACATACCAGTCCTGGAAGTAAAGAGAAAGTGATTAATAGGGTGATATTTTATATAGCTGTATACAGCCTTGTATTAAATATTGTTGAAATTTGTCCATGCCTAGCAGACACCTTATAAAATTGTTGTATGATTACGTGAAAGGCAAGTGGAAGGACTTTTTCTCAAGAAAGAAATAATTTAAAATAGAATTATAAATCTTTCTCTAGTGGTATCTCTCTTACCACCCATCTCTATCTCTCCATTTATCTCTCTCATTCAGTCTGTGTATCCATCCATCCATCCATTTTATTCATGCATGAGGAAGTGTTACTATAATTAAAAGCAGAGAGATCAAATTTTTGAGATTGAGTTATTATTAAGCAATTGCTTATAGTTGTTTTAATGAGTTTTGCTCAGGAGTATAGTGATTTTCATCTGTGTAAGTATGGTGACTGCAGATAGAATTAAATAATAGATATTTATTGACTGATTGAAATGTTTTAGTATTGTCAAAAAGTTTCTGAGTGCTTATTCCTAAAAAGATGCTTATTAAGTTTTAAATGATGCTATCTCTATGTTTATACAAAAAGGGACTGGGTTTTTGATGCTTTGAGATTGAATGTATTTATTCAATTTATCTGTATTTTATGTTTTTTAAAAATGATGTGATTAAAACTTCCTTGTTATGACACCATCATTTCTTTCTCTTCCCTCATGCATTCAAGCAGAAAACGAAGTACAAATATTTACTAAGTTTTCAGCTTTTTTTTTAAGAGAGAGGAGGAACAGTAGTGGGGAGAGAGGGAGTAGGAAGGGGGAGGGGAGAAGCTGGGAAGAAATTTAAAATATTTTTCCTCTTCATCATAGATTATTTGCTTTAGTGATTTCAACACACGCCTAAGCCCCAATTCAAAACTGTTAAATCGGAATCCTGTGTAAGGATATATAGTACATGGGCAAAAGAGCTCTAGAAGTGATTCTGATATAGATTTCTAATTAGGAATGTTTAAATGAAGCTTATTTTATTGACTGGGAGACAGATTTCTGATGATTGGAACTTTCTTAGGATCCCATAAGGAATGAGAAAGTAAATTCCCCCCAAAGGCTATTCTGATTTCTGTTAAATGAAAGAATAATTATGTTGCACAGTGAGTAAAAGTTACTGATTTTACTTTGATACAGAAATGTTTTCTTATGTAGTCTTGGCTGAAATAGTTGTGGTCAACTAATACAGTGATATCTCTGGTGTTCAGAATTGCTTATGTTAAAACACCCTAGACGAGCTTTAATTTCTGGAATGATGTACTAAGAGAGAGCTGCTGGATTTAAAAATGATTATATGTAAGATAATTTATTACAAAATATTTTTCTAAATCATAAATTTTAAGTAAGTGACCTACAATTTATAAACGACGCAAACCCATCAGGAAGTTTTTTTGGCTGAAGATATTTTCGATTGCTGATTGGAGGAAAAGACATTCAAATAGTAAATAATGTATTGCACTTCAGGTAGAAGTATTCATTACTAAAATTGTGTTGTACATTCTTTTTACTTTTTTGAAGAAAAGTTCAGATAGGAATGAAGTCAAGTAGGTAGGCAGGCAGGAAGAGAGAGGAGGAAGAATCACTTTATTTTTTAGTTGTTCACATTGGTTGTTCCCCCCAGTCCCAGGTCTTGAACCCGGGACCTTGGAATGTATGTGGAACTGCTTCCAGGTGTACTAGACTGCTAGTACTTTTCTTAGACTATACTTTTCTTAGACTAGTGCTAGGTACGTATAAATATTTGTATTTGTGTTCATACTGAGACTTGCATTTTTGATTCGCCAGGATATTTTTAGCATCTTTCCAAGCCAATAATATAGCTTTACATCTATTTTTTTTAAGCTGACATAATATAACATCACCTATATTTATAAAATTAAATTGATTTAATTATTCTACACATAGCAGTTAGATGAAGAATTATTTCAAAGAACGCCCATATGTAACTTTGAGCACCTGGGAATGAATGACGGAAGTGGAATCTTTGGGTTACAGGATATATTCATTAAGAATGTGTGTACTACCATATTTATCTTAATAATTGTACCAAATACATCAAAATTCTGGAAGAAGTTTTATAAGACTTTAATTTAAAAAAAAAAAAAAACTAAATTAGGGAGATACGTACCATGTTAGCTATAGAGATATGTTACATGGGAAATTTAAGTTTTATAGTGAAAGGGCAAATGAGTAAAGGCAATTAAATGGCTAAAACTGATTTTTTATTTAAAACAGATTTTGCTTTTTGTATTTCATTTGCGTAATGACTGTCATCTTCTTTGGGGGAAGTTAAGAATAATAGATCTGTTCTTTTTTCTTTTCATTTTGCATTCATATAATCTTGCAAGAGCACGGTATTTAAAAGATATTACTGGAAAAATCAACTATTATGACTAATAAAAATGACTGCATCCTGTCTAAAACCATTTCTGTTAATAAGTCAGTTCTATAGTTATTATAAATTCAAGAGCAATTTTGAATGATTCTGATTACTTGAGTTCTGTATTCACTAACTATAAAATGTATCTTCCCTTTATAGGTTCATTAGTTCATTAGTAACAACAGTATTAAATGCATTTTAAGAAATGGAGAATATACTCATCATTTTTACTTTAAATAATCTATCTCAAAGCATGACATCTCAATATTATTAGAGAAGTAAATAGAATTTTTTGACTGGAAAGATATATTTTGAAAAAAAAAGTCTTGTTATTTCAAATTTATTCATGTACTGCTGTGCTTATAATCCTAAAATCACAGCATACTCATAATATTGAAATGATTAATTGGGGGAATTTTTGTTTATCTTGTCTGTACCCATCAGCTGTAGAATATGCAATTGAAATTCTTCCATTCCTGTAGTAAGAAAATTTCAGTGTCATTACAGGAAATGCAATCACAACAGAGACATTAACAAACATCCTTTCATATGGCAGTGAAACTATTTCCTAGACTCTTCATAGTCTACAGAGAAGCATGCCTCTACTTGTAGTAAAATATGAATGTAGTACTTGAAACCTTCTTTCTTGTTTATCATAAAATGTAGCATCTGAAGACATCAAAAGTTTCCTTCGTCATATACGCGGGGTATGCTTTAATTCCTAAGAGTAATTTTAGGTTTAGATTAGAACTAACATTATTTTGCAAGTGTCATGTGAGAACAAAATAAATAAGTTAACTACTCAAGAACTTCAAAATTTGGTGTTTTTGATATGAGATCTTTCGTAAATATCTATTCCATTTCAGGTAATAGCCATGTAAAACAAATTCCTTAAATTTTAACTTCCACTAAAAGGTAAATTTAGGGTATCTCAATTCAACTAATCATTAGCATTTTGGAAGGGATAATTAGTTTTGAATAACCATTCACTTTTTTTAGCTTCTTTTAGAGAAGTAGCAATTTTCAAAATCCTAGTCAAATTGTTTGCTGAGTTCTGTAGTTTTTTTAAAAAATGTTTGGATTTAAGTTAGCTCTCTCATTGGTAAATAAAAAATGTGATAATTTTGAATGTAACACATAATATAGTATATTATAACACATAGTATAACACGTAATATACTATATTGTAGTTCTTTTTCACAGTAGTACATTTCATATCCTATATAAGCAACTTAAAAAATGTGTTACTTGTAAGAATTTGTAGTTTTTTGGATTAGTGTCCTCTCTCTCTCTCTGTTCATGTTTAATTTTGTTTAATTTATGATGTTCATTTGTTCTCTATCTCTTTACACATCATAGGAGTGCTATCATACAATGTCTGTCTTTCTCCTTCTGGCTTATCTCACTAAGCATTATTCTCTCCAATTTCATCCAAATTGTTGCAAATGACAGGATCTCTCCATTTTTGATGGCTACATAATATTCCGTTGTGTCTTAGTGGTGGGAGACAAAAAGGCATATTTGGGTGCTGAAGTGATGGGGAAGGGATGGAGGAAATGGGATGAAGGGAATTAATTGTAAATGAAGGGAGGAAAGAAAGATGAAGGGGAATTGCTAAACATTGCTATATGTAAATGTAAAAATAATGTTAAATATAACTCAAAACAAGCTAATGTCAAAATGCAATATCCTTTCAATAATAATAATAATAAATGTGTTACTTCTCTATTTCTTATCAAAAGTTTGTTCATTTTTCTTTCTCTTTGATCTTTATATAAACAAACCCTTTTAATGTGATTTTCTTTTGAAGATTTGTTGCATTTCCTATATAACTGAACAGTTTCTAAAAGCTCATAGCAGTGGGATATTTAATTCTTTAAACACTAGTCGTGTAGAGAAACGAAACACAAGACAACTAAATAAGACAAAAATAAAGTTTTTTGTCTGTAAGAACAAATTAGTGGTTACTGGAAGGGAAAGACAGTGAGTAAATTGGGTAAAGGTAGTTAATTGTATGTTGAAGGGTAGAAATTGAATTTTTAGTGGTAAACTTAATGTAATATATACAGACATAGATGTATAATGATGCTCATGTAACGTATATACAATTTCATAATTCAGTGTTATTTCAATAAAAATTATTAAAAATAAAAAAATTAAATAAAAGCATAAGCTCTAAATTTGTTAATCTTTTACTTAAATTAGCCTAAATTCTAATTGGAACATTAAATTTGTAAGAGTAAAACATACAGTTTTAGTGTTTAGCATGAGAATTGTTATCATTTATTCTATAAAATTACTTTTTCCTCGTGTACTTACATTTTACTTTGTTAGAAGTCTTTGATATTGTAGTTCATTCTATGAAGTTTCACTCCTGGTGACTGACAAAGTTATCAGAAAACTTGTGTTCCTAAGCCATGATTTTAAAAGTGTTCTTTTTGGGTTAAAATCTTAATGTACAGAATTAAGGAACAAGGAGAGTTGTTGGAAGATTTTTCTCTTTCTGGTGATGTTATCTCCCATTCCTGTAATTTTCAACAAGTACGGAAAACTTTTAAGAAATTGAGTTTTGACTAAATTGTGGGCCCAATTATTTGTGATATACACATTGTCGTGATGCATATAAAAATGCTAGTGGTAACATCCTGTGCCCAGAGTTATAATGGAGAGAGAAAATAGAAAGGTGATATTAAGGTTTTTGTTGTTTTGTTTTTTTTTCAGCATTGGTTTACTGAACTACCACCTGTGTTAACATTTGAATTGTCAAGATTTGAATTTAATCAGGCATTGGGAAGACCAGAAAAAATTCATAACAAATTAGAATTTCCCCAAGTTTTGTATCTGGACAGGTATGGTTTGACACATAGCATGACTTAGTTTTAAAACAGTTTAGTTACTGATTGAATTACTGTGTTTAGAGAAAAAATTTTGTTTAATTTTTTTATAATTCATATGTAACTTATATTTATTATATATTGTATATACTTCTTGCCTAATGTACCTAATATATCAAGGAAAATGGAGTTCTCTTTATATTTAGAAAAAATATCTCTACTGGGATAATGTTATTATAAGGAAGTAAATATATTTGTATTTGGTTTTTAATTGGTTTTAATTTTTAATTCTGTCAAAAACAGTTCTATTTTAGTATTTGATGTTTCATTATAAAAATTTGAAAATACATCTTTCGTGGTGATAGCTAGACTCAATATTGTATCTACTCCATGAGATTTGAAAATACAGTGATTGTTGTTTTTCTTTTTCCTGACAGGTACATGCACAGAAATAGAGAAATAACAAGAATTAAGAGGGAAGAGATCAAGAGACTTAAGGATTACCTCACAGTATTACAACAAAGATTAGAGAGGTATTTTAACATTTATGAAATTACTGTAGAAAATCAAATATATAATGACTAACTAGATAGTTTGAAATTTGTGCTTTGAATGATTTATATTTCTAGGAATAAATCTTTTTGCTTGAATATTTTGGGGTTTTGTTAGAAGTTAAAATAATTTATGAGATTATTTTAGTTTTAAAATTCAATTAAATTATTACAGCTGGTAGTGCAGACAATAAATCTAGCATTAAACTAATTTATGATTGAGGTATTTTCTTGCATAAGACTGAGTATTACTCTTGAGTTCCATTGAAATGAATAGTGACTACATTTTTCTTCTCAGAGGACACAATGCCTTCCAGGGCTTCATATAAGCATTATAAATAAGGAAGTGAGAACAGATTGTTGGTTGCCAGAGGTGGAGAGTGAAGGGTGGGCAAAACGGGGAAAGTGGCCAAAAGTGCAGACTTCCAGTTATATAATAAACAAGTCATAGAGATGGAATGTACAGTATGCTTATATAGTTAATACTATATTGCCTGTTGGAATGTTGCTTTGAGAGTATCTTTCAAAATTCTCATCACAAGAAAAAGATGAGTAAATATGTATGGTGATCATTTTGCAGTATATGCCAATGCTAGGTGATTATGTTGTTCACCTAAAAATAATGTTATATGTCAATGATAACTGCGTTAAAAATAACACGCATACACGCAAAAGTGAATGAAGTATAAGTTGAGGGGCAAGGAGAGCCAAGGGAGCAGCGGTGGCTGCCATTCTCACTGACGGTGGTGCCATGATGCATTTGGTCTTACTGTTGTCTGGAGCTTTGGATTCTTTTCAAAAAACTGTGTTGTAGTTCAAAAGTCTTCCGGCCTGATAGATCTCAGTTTACAATCTCTGATTTGTCTGATCCGTGTTCCCTTGTTTTAGTATTAATTTGAAAAGTAATAGTCTGAAGCTTTTTATACCAAAATAATATATCACATTTAAGTAATTTTTATTCTTAAAAGGTATCAGAATCTTCTGAAAAACAGTCAGGAGTAAAAGATAGGAAGATAATATTAGTTTCCATCTTGGTGTTGGACCAGATGACACATCTAAAAATAAAAGTGGCCTCAGGAGATAAGACTGTCAGTTTTAGTTTTCTTACTGGGTTGTAATTTAAAGCAGCACTTAAAAATTATAATATAATTTTATTAAAAGAAATAATTAAAATAACAAATAACTAAATAAAATGATTTCAGTAATTTGTTAAAATCATACATAGACTACAGTCAGTCTTAATCAGTTTTGGTTTCCTTCCTTTGGAGAATATTTCATGAATGTATATTCTGTACCATCTTCCTTTGAAAGCAAAATGAATTTTATTGTTGAGAAAGATTTATTCAAGTATTTTTATCATGTTTTATAACAACTGTTAAAAAGGAACAAATGTGCTTTATGTATGAATCAAAGCATTTATATATTTTATGGTTAACAGATATTTAAGCTATGGTTCGGGTCCCAAACGATTCCCCTTAGTAGATGTTCTACAGTATGCATTGGAATTTGCCTCTAGTAAACCTGTTTGCACTTCTCCTGTTGATGATATTGCTGCTAGTTCCCCACCTAGTGGTTCCATACCATCACAATCTTTACCAAGGTAAAACGTTTTCTTCATATATTATATAATGATGTAATTGATGCCTTAAGGATTTTATAAAGTGCATGTCGTGATCTATCTTAATGAACTCTTAAAAAATTAGATTCACTTAGAAACTTTTCTATCTCTTGTGTTCTTTTTATTTCATTGTTTAAATATATTTTATGATTATAGGTTGAAAATTTTGTTGTTGGAAACTATGCTTTCAGGTGTTTTGGTATACTATGCTATTCAACTTTTTATACATGAAAATGATACCTGGTATAACTAGAATTATTTTCTATAATGTAAGCTGGGAATATTACCAAGGGAAGATATTTATAGTTTTGGTATACATAAGATTTCTTTTAGTTAAATATGATTAAGCCATTTCTTTCAAACCAGTTTTATCCTTATAATAATGTAGGTCTTATAGATTAGAAGTCTCATTAGGATATTGGATTAATCCAAATATTTCTTTTATTCTTCAAAGACTGTTTCCTTTTGAAATTATAAACTAGTTTAATGGTATGTGTTCGGCACAATCTTTGTTCAGTGTTTCAGTTTTGAACGTTAAGTAGTAAGTATTCTATACTTTCAAAATACAGCACAGCAGAGCAGCAAGGAGCTCCGGCAGAATCGCCAAGCACATCACCTGCTTCAGTAGCTGCCATTTCATCGAGAACAGTAATACACAAACCATTCACGCAGTCTCGGATGCCTCCAGATTTGCCCATGCATCCAGCACCAAGGCACATAACAGAAGAAGAACTTTCTGTGCTGGAAAGCTGTTTACATCGCTGGAGGACAGAAATAGAAAATGACACCAGAGGTAAGAAGATTCTCACTGCATAGCTACTGTTGCCTCTGATGGACATGTCTAATGTTGACACTGTTGAGGGAAATGACCCCTGGAATTCATATGTAAATATTATACTTTTTCAAAGACTCTTCTATAATATGCACTATTCTTCCTATTTTTATGACCTCGATATTCATTTCAGAGAGACTGAAAGATTTTCCTCGGGTTACTTTGCTGATTAATGACTTAGCAGATGGTCTGATTTTCTAGTTTAGTGCTCTAAATTTATATCAAACTGATATTTGCAGCTACTCCATTGGTGAAACATCCTGCAGTATCAAATTTTGTACAAGTCAGTTGTGTATTTCCCCTGATGTTTGCACAAGTGATAAAATTTTTTCTTTAACCTTAAGAATTAGAAATTTGAATTTAGTCTTCTCAGAGTATTTCAGATATAATCTCTGATCTCAGTATTATTCAGTATGGGTTTTTTAAACTTTTTCTCAAAATTATTTATATGCTTTCTTAAAATATACATGTGTTTCACAATAGGTAAAATTGAAAAATATGGTCGATGTAGAGATATTATCATTATACATAGATATATTATAAATCATATATCTATTATATGCTATCTGTTCTGTATATATAATATATACTATATACTATATATATGAGTTTTAACTGGCATATAGCAAAATACGAAGAATAAGGACAATGCTGTGTGTGTGTATCTTTTGTTGTTTAGTTGCCATCTGTCTTGTCTTAGAACTTGCTTTTATTCTGAAATTACCTCTTTTCTATTTTACAGTTTAAATGGCCTTTTTAAGTGGAGGATTAAATACTTTATGGTAGATTTTGTTTATTATAAATTTTATATTTGTTAAAATATGATAATCTATTATATTTTAATTTATCTTAATTTTATTGATCTATAATGAAGGAAAGAATCCATGAGCTACTGTTTCACACTATACCTACTATTGTGTTTTAGTTGCCCAGCTGTAAATAAAGAGCAGTCCTAATTTGATGGGGAGTAAGTAGGGTGTGATGGTGACTAACAATATTAGTAGCTGTAAAAATTTCCCATAGTCTTTAAACAGAAGAGGATATTTTTATATTTATATTCATTAGTAAACATTAATGAAGCATATTGCATTTCCTGACCACTTTGCTAGGATAATTTTCTACTGGACATGGCAGCTTAAGTTTGTTTTTATAAGATTGTTTTCCAAGGGGTGGAAGCCCAGAAGCTTTTACTGCCTGTGTAGCAGCATTGAGGGAGGAAAGAAATAAACAGATTTCAAATACTCTTTGGAGACAGCAGGCAAGAGGTTATTGACAAGAGGCTATAGAAAGGGAGGGATCAGGAATGACACATCCTTAGTTATTCATACTGGTACGAATGAATAGAAAGCACTTTGGAGAAGAGCATATTGGTGAGTCAGTACGTCCCCACCTAGAGGAATAAAATAGAAATATTATGAGCTTGCTTTTAGTCATTTTAAGCTTGAGGAACTTGAAGGACATTCTGGTTTTATGCCTTTTATATGAGGATTAGGTTAGAATAATTTCTGAGGTCTACCCTTGTGGCTCAGGTAGTTGAGACTGGCACGTGGACCATGTAAAGCCCAAGGATCCATGTTGATGATTTGGGGCCAGGGTTAAAGCCAAAATAAACAAAGAAGCGTGCCCTGGTGGTCTAGCAGTTTGTTTTGCTGCTGAGCACAGTTCACCTATAAATCCCAGTGATCCAGGTTCTGATCCTGGGACCTGGGGAAACAACCAGTATGAACAACTAAATAAAATAAAAATGCTCCTGCCCCTCTCTTCCTGCTTTCTGCCTACTCCTCTTCATTCCTGCCTGTACCTTTTCTTTAAAAAGAAAAAAAAAAAAGATGCTTCTTCTCTCACTTCCTTCCTTAAAAATGCTTCTTCATCTTCCTTCCTCCCTCCATCATTCTCTTTAGGAAAAAAAAAAAAAAAGAAATGATGTTTTCATGTTTTCTTTATTCCTGTTCATATCACATGTTAACATTATTTCTTAAATTTTTATATGGTGTTCCAGCATACACCAATGATATAATTCAGTGTCTATATTGATATTCAAACAAGGGTTGGACTTGTACATACATATTGACACATTGTTTTGAATAGGCTATATTTTGTAAAGTGCCGTTTTCTGATGGATAATTGTCCACCCAAAGCATTGAACCAGTTTACATCCCCATTGTGTGTGAGAGAATCTGTCTTTCAACAGCCTCTTAACCCTGGGAACTTTTTATCTGTGTTTGTCTCATAGTTGAAAAAGTGATATTTCGTATTTTGATTTGCATTTTCTTAATTATGAGTAAAAATTTTATTTTTCTGTATATTTCTTATTTTGTGATTTTTACATATTTTTCATATTGAACCGTTCCTGTATTGCTTAATGGAAACTTCAATGTTAAGAATATTAACTTGTTATTTTATCACTTGTGCTGCAGATGTTTTTTCAGTTTGCCATTTTATTTTCATTTTTATAAAAAATGTAGATTTTCTTAAATTTGCAGAGGATGTTTTATTTTCTGTTATGATTACTGGATATTCTATTAGACTCAGAAAGATCTTTTTCCTCTACTCGAAAGTAAATTTTGTAGTCTTTCATGTTTTCTTCCTGTTTCTTTTCAATAGCTTCATAAAAATAGTGTGGTTAGACAATATTTTAACCATTTCCTCTAAACATGTATTTAGGTTATATTTAGGTTTGTAAATTATTATAGATAGGGTAGCTATGATCATCCCTGTCTCAGAATATTTCGTAGTATGGATTTCCACTGGAAGTAAAAATAATGAGTGAGAGTCCTGTAACTTTATTTTCATTAGTGATTATAATGAATTTTATTCAATTATATAAAGTTATTTATTCTAAAGTTTTCATGTTTTATATACATTTGTAAAAGGGGTTAGTTTTATTTTTCATTGAAACCTTTCATAGAGTTGAAAAAATTCACTTTTATTGGCTCTGCACATGTTATGAAAGAACCATATTTCCTATGTTTTTTAAATTACACATTTGTGTTGTATCTTTTATTAAGGAGACTTTTTCATTTTATATAGCCTCTAAATAGTAATGTTTTTAAAAATAAGTTTAGGAAATTTTTCTTAGTCTTCCAACATATTGTGAGGAAAACATTTGTCTTAGTGGAAACATGTAATATTTATTATTAATCCTGTATTCTGTCTTTAGATTTGCAGGAAAGTATATCTAGAATCCATCGAACTATTGAACTAATGTACTCTGACAAATCTATGATCCAGGTATGTAAAATTTTGAGCTAGTAATAAACATCAAAATTATTGCATATACTTTTATTTTTATTTATATCATTTGTTTTAACCTAATTCTTCTTTTATGTTTGTTATAGAATTTGATTTATAAGTTCCATACTAATATTTCCTCTCTTCATTTGTATTCTCATCCTTTATGTATTGCTTACTCTTTTTATTATTTTATACTAAAATTTATCAACATTTTTCACAAGGACTTAAATATATGAAGATATTAAAAAAATCTTGAAGTTATTTAATGGTTATGGATGATTCAAATATTAAGATTTGGGAAAAATATTTAGCACTCAATTACATTTTGACTTCTGGTATTCATTACATATAAGCCATTTTATGAACTCAGCCATCAATATGGACAAATAATAAACTATGTAGAAATGTGTTCATAATAAACTCGTATGTAGAATAAATAACTTAAATTGATAAAGTACATACATAATAAATTTTCAAAGTTTTGAAGATTATCCTATTTATCAGTCTGCTTTACATTATTATTAGCTCATTTATCTCCCTCTACCTCTTATTTTATTTCAGTTTAATATTTCAAAATTTTAATCTCAATTTTTTCTTGTTAAAAACATATGCTCCCATGGTACCTTCCAAACAGTTAGTTTGTGAGTTTCTTGGACTGTGGTATATAGTAGACTATGTAACTGCAGTTTAACTCTTGTGTTTTCATATTTAGATTCCTTATCGCTTACATGCTGTTTTAGTTCATGAAGGCCAAGCTAATGCTGGGCACTACTGGGCATACATTTTTGATCATCATGAAAACAGGTGGATGAAGTACAATGATATTGCTGTGACAAAGTCATCATGGGAAGAGCTAGTGAGGGACTCCTTTGGTGGTTATCGAAATGCCAGTGCATACTGCTTGATGTACATAAATGATAAGGCACAATTCTTAATACAAGGTAAGAATATGAAGCAATATGGTGTTATATATTTAAGAATAAGTAGCTCTTTTATGTGACTCAAGTTGCTCATGTCATTAGTTAAGTATAATTCACTCAGAGGGTGATCAGTATAGTTAGAAAATATTACTGGATTATTATAAATGAAAAAAGCTGGAATTATGAAGTAGTGTGACCAGGATTGAGAATTAGAATATGTTATGTATTCAAAGTTAACTTTATCAATTATTTAGTAACTATTATAAAATAAGTCTGGTCTTCTTGCTTAAATATAATGAATTGTTACATTGATTCATATTCAATTTCCTTAGTCTAACTTGTAAGGGCTGTGCTTTCTGGCCTGGTTCTCTCCAGCTTTACTTAACTTTCAAATTTTATATATTTTATTGATATTTGAACTTGTTGCTGTTTTCTACTCACTTCAAGCTATGTTACATGTTTATATGTTCATATATTTAAAAAAAAATTTTTTCGTAATATTTTTTTTCTTTTTCCTAATTTCTGCTCATCTGTCAAGATTCAAATTCATTTGTCATCTCTTTTGCCAAGTTTTTCTTGACCTGCAAGAAAGTCTTCTCATAGCCTACCTCTGTCAGGCACTTACTGTGGGCTGGAATTGTGTTTGACTTGTCTTTTGTACTTAATTTGATCTGCCAAAGCTATCAACCATGTGATACTATGTCTTAATCTTTTTATTTCTCATAGTTTACTGCAGGTTTTGTATATAAAAAACTTATACTATTGAAACTGATATAATCCACTTAAATTTTTTATTGATATAACATTATAACATGGTTCAGATATTCATCATTATAAATCAGCATTCTGTATATATAACATTAAATTCACCCTCAAGGTTCAGTTCTATTCATCACCATATAGTTGAGCCCTTGATTTATACTCCCTCCCCTTCTCACTTCCCTGCTGTTGTTAACCACTATTTGGTCTTATTAAAATCTCAAACTTCATAAAAGCAACTTGTTGTGTTTGACCATTCAGCAAAACTACTTAGGCAGTCTTTTTATGACTGGACTGCTAAACTTTATTTTGTGTGTATGTAATAGAGGTTGAGTTTTTCATTCTTCAGACTAAAAATAAAATCTGAGAATATCATTTATAGTGGATTCTCAGATAGTTACATTATTGCTTTTCTGAGCATTCGTTTGAATTTTATTTTAATTTTTAGGTAATATTGGTTTGCTAAAATGGCAATAAGTCATAGTTTAAAGCCCATTTTGAAATGCATCCTATTTTGAGCTTTGCATTTCCCCTTTACTTCTTAATTTTATATTAGTTTTTGAAATATGATTTGCAGAGGAGTTTAATAAAGAAACTGGGCAGGCCCTTGCTGGAATAGAAACGTTACCACCGGATTTAAGAGATTTTGTTGAGGAAGACAATCAGCGATTTGAAAAAGAACTAGAAGAATGGGATGCACAACTTGCCCAAAAGATTTTGCAAGAAAAACTTTTAGCATCTCAGAAGTTGAGAGAGTCAGAGTCTTCTGCAAAATCAGGTCAGTCCATATTGGTTAAGTTGCATTTTTTTTTAATCAATATCACTTATTACTGTTATTTTATTACACAAATAAGATATTGCAACTTAAAAACAAAATGTAGTTGTCTTAAAGTTTGAAGTCAGAAAAAATCATCTGAAATTCTATCTTTCAGAGATAACCACAGGTAACAGTTTTGTTTATCCCTTTTTGCCAGATAACATTGTATGCATTTGTATACCTTTTTCAGATTTAATGAGATGATTCTTATAACTCTGTGTCTACCCATTCTGCCTGCTTTGATTGGCCTTAACCTTTTTGCAAGGAAGCTTGGGAACTATATGAAACCAGCAAGTAACTCAAACCAGTGCACAAAGCTGTCAAGAAAATGAACTTGAGTAACTTCATATTTGAGCAGAATAACACTGTGTATTTGTGTATAGTATGATAAAGAAATAGTATTCAGTATAGAGTTTTTCTGAATTCTTAAAATCAGAGCTAGCTGAAACTTAAATATTTATAAGTATAGTGTTTAGGCCTAAAAAACAAAGACAAATAAAAAAAACGTATATTCAGAATATTCTAAAATAGCTGTAGTATAATAAGTGGAATAAATACTGTAGAAAATCAAGAAAATACAGTCTAGCAAAATTGAAAATAGAATTTTAAAAAATTATTTTTTAAATTAATTTTATTCTCACTGATTTGTGAATATAATTTAGGGTGAAATATGTCAATATTCCCTGCCATAGAAAATGTGCTATTTTGTATCCATTGGGAAAATGAGAAGTAAATTAAGCACAGTTATCTTGATAAACTCATTCTTGTTCTTTTGTGGTTTGTTTTTTTTATAACTCAGTGATTCTTTTCAGATAATTTTTTTCTTGCAAGGCCTGCATATCTTATTTTTTATGAAGACAGCATTTCAGCAATGTTTGTTTAATCTCACCTTTTGCAGATAGATTCTCTTGCAGCATTACCTTGGTGGATATTAGTATTATCATTTGAACTTCAAAGGAATTTTTCTTTCAGTGGGCGATTTTCAGTGCCACAATAGGTATTATGACTGATACAGGCATGCACACGTCTGATCTGACTTGTAGCTTGTTTTTATAGGGATTGTGTACTTGTGTGCTTACTTTTGAGCTTAGTGGCATTTATTCCAAATTTTGGAAGACCAAGATCTATGCCAACAAAGAACCAACATTTTCATGCTTAAAATGCATGCAGTATGTCTGAACGCAGTCATTGTATTCTCTGGTGAACTCTACAATTAATCCAGGCAGCAACACCCGCCCCCAGCCCCCCATAGATCAGGACCATGTATAAAAGAAGTGTTTTTCCAGCAGTACAGTTTCAGTACCAATGACTTTGTTTACATTAGTATTAAATTAGTAGCCCAGTGGTTATCAAGAGTTTTCACAGTATAGTGCTATATTATAGTTCCTTTTATTTTTTAACTGATTACATCCTTTTGTGATTTCATCTGTCTTCTGTATATAGCAGTCCCACATCGCTCCTCATAACTTGCCCCAAGATGCAACTACTGTGTTATTCTTCCTTCAGTTTTATGTAGTTCATTTGAATAATTTTGTCTTTAGACACTCAAGACAAAGTGAATCATCCGCTGGTTAAGGTCTAACTCTTTTCTTGGTACACATATATTTTATGGTACTAAAATATTCTCTACAGTCTTCTCCTCTTCATCATCCCTATTTCTCCAAATTTAGAAACTTTTTCCAAATTTAGAAACAATACATTTTCTTTCTGCTATGTCTATCTGATGCATGCTTCTCATTAATATTCCTGTCTGACAGGAGTGACTAACTTGTCCCAACACTTATTTGTTATCTTCTAGTCCTTCTGTATAAAACTCCCACACACTCTTTTTTTCCCGATTATTAATTCACAGCATGCATTTTATGTGCTGTTTTGTAATTAAAAAAAAAAAATCAGTAGTATTGGGCATATATTTTAATGTCTCTTTTTAGTACTAAAAAAATACTTGTAGAGAAAACAGGTATGTTTCTAAGAACCAGAATAATTAAAAATAGAGACAGAAATGGTCAGTTTCCATGAATGTTAAGATGTTTATCTTTCAAGTTTTTAAAAAGCAGTGGCAATCTTGCCTCAAAAAATACTGTGCTGTTTAAATTAGTAGTAATAGAATGCTCTATCTATGTATTTGGGGCATAAGATTATTGTTTAAAATATTGGTTATGGTACTATATCATCTTAAGCATCATGATAAATCCATTTTCTGGCAGGGGAGTTTGACATATTACAATTGAGTAAGAGTCCTTATTATAAAAGTTAATTGAGGCATGCCCTGGTGGCTTAACAGCTAAGTCTGCTACCTGCAGTGCATATATATCCCAAGGGCCTGGGTTGGAGATCTGGGACCCAAGGGAAAAATCAAAGTAAACAACTGCATAAAATAATTAGAATGCTTCTTCCTCCTCATTTCCTGCCTCTTTACGTGTCTCTGCTCATCTTCATTCCTTCTTGCACATTTAAAAAAAAAGTTTATTGCAACCAGTTATCCCTTATGATTAGTAGAGAAGTTTTCCTTTAATGTCCCTGCCATCTTCCTATTTCTCTTCAGTTTTCATTTATTTGTTTAACTTGATTTAATACTTTTAGAAGAGAACCTATGTTTAAATATTCCCTGTGTGCACTAAGCTTATGAGTGACTTGTGGAAGTAATACACAAAAATCTTGATCATCAAACTCATAAATGATTTTATTCCCTCCCCAAAAATCTCAGTAGAGTCATAACATAGAACTATTAAAATCTAATTTTTTCTGAGTGATATTCCAGATGGGAATATTAATTTATATAGTATTCATTAAATTATTGTTTGTTCCTTTTCTGGTAACATGTGATCAAGAAATCCATAAGCATCACTTTTTCTGTATCATTCATTGCCTTTGAACCAAAGTAGTAAATGATGGGATGGTATTATTTTGTCCATTTCATGCTACCACCCCAATACCTTTTTTCTGAAAGGAAACTGAGCATTTAGTTTAGAGATCTAGTTAACAATTCTTTATTAGGGATATGTATATCAGAATTACCTGGGGGATATTTTTCTCAGGGTACGCATCATACCCCATCTAAGATCACCTAACGCTTGCAGGAATCAAAACCGGAGGAAGGATTCAGTGGGAGGGAGAGTGTGTGTGTGTACGTACCTAAATGTGGTGTGTGAAACCAAAATGTGGTATACAAACACATGTTTTTTCTCCTAAAGATCTTTAGATAATTCTGAGTTATACTTCTGATTAAGCAACATGACTCTAGAATGTACTTATAAAATAGGAATTATTCTTCAGGAGAAAAGAACTTTGCCTGATCCATTATTTTGCTTATTTCTAGCTTATTCAAAAAGTATTTGAAGTCCTTACGGTAACCCAGTATATCCAGATATCCAGATTAAACAAAACAAAACGAGTAGCAAGAAAATGAAGTAGAAAAATAATGTAAGAATGGTTAGTATTGTTATGAAATGCATTCTATAAAATTTCACATTTGCCTAGAGGTGATATCAGAATTTGCTCTGGGACTTCTTTATATATTCTATCTGCAGCTTTAAAATAAGTTAATATTCTGGGAAAATATAACTGGTTGCTGAGAGTAAGACCTAGTAGAATGAACAATATTCTCAAGTTCCCTTAAAGCAGGGACTGGGTGATGTTTTTGATATAGTTGCAGAATTTAGCATTATAAATGACATATGGTATGTGTTCCTTGAAGGTTTTTGAATTGAATTCAGTCCCTGTGAAGATTACAAATATAAGTTTTTTAGGGATAACCTTCATTATAAGGAAATACCAATATTTTAAAAGTATCTTTAATAATTATACATTTAGGGAAGCAGGCTAAAAAAATGTGGTGCTGATATAGTTCTGCTGTCCTGGACAAATTTTAGATTTAACTCTCATTTCCAAACCTCTACTCTCCATAGTCCTGAGGTTTTTGTTGTTGCCTCCAGAAATATGGTGTCCAGTTTTCTCCAGTGATTCTATATAGCCAGTATAGCATGGTTCTCTATAGGCTTTTAGCGAATCAATTATTTTAAATACATTTCTAGAAACAGATGGATAACATATCTTTGAAGCAATCCTTTTTAAATATTTTAAGTGTGAATATAAAAAGTTTGACCCATCAAAGTGTTAAATACTTTTGAAAGATACAGTGTTGCTCATTTTTTGATAGTTGATTAAAAGCAAATTCTTTCACTTAAGCCAGTTGGTTACTGAGTTGACTCTTCTCTTAAAATGTTAAAGAGGATAGCCTTAAAATACACACAAATACAGCACCCTAATCTGTCCGAACCCCTTACTTCAACATCAAGGATGGACCAAAGGATTGGACTAAGAATGTTGGGTATTCTCTCACAGCCAAACAGATGAAAGAAGCCCCTACATTATGAACACAGGGCATGACTAGAAAGTCTCTTATGTGGAGGTAGCCATCCAGAAATGGCAGGAAAAACTTACAGGATAAATTAATGATTTGCTAGACACCTTAGATACAGCAGTATTATATACCCCCCACAGAGAACTTTACATTCTCGGCTAAATGGACACATTTTTTAGTTGGTAGAAGCAGGTGGGGAACCAAGGAAGTCTTTCAGGAATTATTAACAGCAAGTGTTACACAAGTAATCACCAGCTGTATTCCAAGTTGAAGCCTGAACAATACATTTAACTCTAGGACCACTGAGCATATGAAGTGTCAGAACGTAGATAAACAATTCAGTGTCTTTTGAATTCCTACCATTTGTACTGGCCAACAATGATAACAGTGATAAGGCTTCTATAGGATTGCAGAATAAACAAAACCTCTGTTGCCTCGTCTTTAAAACCTTTCTCATAGCCTAAACAAAAAAAAACACTTTTTCCTACTTCTTTTTCAAAGAAAGAAAGAAATGGTTAGGGTGTTAGTTATATGTACTGCCTATATGGATAAACATATTACATGAAAAATATTAAGTTAAAAACTGTATGTTCATAATCATTTTTTATGTTTAAAAATGTGGGTAGGTAGAGTCTGGAAATACATAACACTAAAAATATGCATATTGCTTTTCTCTTGAGAGTGGAAAGAGCCTTCTACTGTCCTCATTTTGGTTGTTTGTTCTAGTAAATTTGGTTTTTGCTTTCTGGTTTAGCAAAATAAAGCCAAAATCTCTTTTTGTTTTAATGAGGACCCTTTACTAATCTTTCATTTGTAATTCTTCCAAGGGTTCTTTCCCTAATTATTAGTACCTTACTTTTCATCTAAACCAGATTATTTCCCATTACTCTCGCTTGTAGGGAACTTTCATTATAGCATATGTTCATTTCAAATGAAGTGTCCTTTGTTAAAAAGAAATAACCTTTTGCCATTAATATTTCTTAAATTTTGTTCTTTCAGATCTTTCTCATATTGCAAAATCTTTTTGATACTTATTATTAACAGCTTATCATATTTCTCTTCATCCCTGTTCACTCACGTTACCAAATTTATGTTGTACTTATATTTCGATTTGCTTACCAGTGTAAAGCCTCATTAATAGTAAGAATTTTTTTTTCATCTTTTACCTGTCCTGTCAGTGCCTTTGCATAATCTGGTCCTTCTGCATGAGATCTTCTTTTTTCTCATCTCTAGTATCATCTTCTCTACAAAATCCTCTAAGACTTAGCGCAGTTGGCATTTATTCTAGACAGTCTTTCTTAACATGGAACATTATCCCAGGTGTCCACAGTGCATCCACAAACCTTGCCCATAGCTCTGTTTTGCATTCACTACTTTGCATTATAATGGAATATATATATATATATATATAATGGTATTGAGAGTTCCTTTTCTATTAAGCTATTGTGTTATTTTTTTCTATTACATTGCAGCAATGCAAAAGAAAGATGACCTTGCTCCTCTTGAGATTTTTCATTCTACCAAGGAATTTGGACTTTAAACAAATACTTAAAATAATAATTAAGATATGAATATAGTAAGTGCTATTAAAAAAAAAAAGTAGATCACTCTAAGGCAGTGATTCTCATCTCATTTTGTCCCACCTGAGGATACTTAACAATACTGAAGACATTTTTGCACGCATCTGAAGGGTCAGTGATTGACATCTAGTGAGTAGATGCCAGGGCACACAGGACAGCTCTGCACACGAAAGAATCATTTGAACCAACATGTCAGTAGCGTAGAGACTGAGAGGTGTTGCTCTAAAAGCACGGTACTCAAGAATACTTATATAAGGAGGTGGTATTTAGACAAAAGGATATGTAGAATTTATTAGATGGGAGGAGAAAGAGTGGGCGAATATCCAGGCAGAGGGAAGCAAATGAGGAAAGATACAGATGTTCAAAAATAAACTACTTTGATGTATTAGAGAAGCATAAAATAAAGTATGTCCTTTTTTGAGTGAAGGACAAGGATACATGGTAATGTTGGAGACATAAGCGAGGTTCCATTATGTAAAGTCTTTTAGGTTGTGTAAGGATGTCGGGTTGTCTAGGAACTAACCAGTGGACATTCCGAGTATATTGTTGCATCAATGGATCTGGAGTTCAGAACATATTAGGAGATATCACTTTGGAAATTTTTCCACAAGAGGTGTATCTGAAGTCTTGAATATCGGTAGTAGTTTATCAGGTTTGTTTTTCCTTTAACACCTCCAGGTTCAGAAAAGTAGATGCTTGGTTACCTTCAGGGTTAGAGTTTTGTCACGTAGGTGTGAAAAAGGATATTGTGGCCTGAAATATAGCAGCTGCTATGTTCTCTGTAGAAACAACTCAGAATTGTACAAATGAGCTTTTTTTTTTTTTTTTAATCTGTTAGAATGGTAGTGCTTTTCCAAAATGAGAATTTGGTAGTTATCGTGGCAGAAAAATACATCATCATGAATGCCTTACCATAAACTATAATGAATACTTTCTTCAGTATTAAATACTCTTGCATCTGACTTTTTTTTTTTTAATTTTGGGGAAGCTACTGTTTGTTGAAGGATATATTACTTTAAATAGAAGAGTTAAATTGATTACTATAGAACTTCAAATAAGTAATAAATGATAAAAGCATCTTAGTATAGACTGTGATTTACATTAGATATACAATTGATTCTTTTCTCATGAAGCACAAGCAGGAGAACCAGAATACCTAGAACAGCCGTCAAGAAGTGATTTCTCAAAGCACTTGAAAGAAGAAACTATTCGAATAATTACCAAGGCATCACATGAGCTTGAAGATAAAAGTCCTGAAACAGTTTTGCAGTCGGTAAGAACTTTCAGTTCATGTTCCCGGCATTTCCTAGCGGTGTAATGGAGCGCGACCTTTCTGGGCCTCAGGAGAGGCCAGGCCAAAGATGGCTCTACTAGAGAATGATTGATGATTGTGGAGTCACCAATCCCCGGCTAGTTTCCTCAGCTGTCATTTAAGCAATGCTTTTAAGAAAAGTTTTTATCTTCCTATTAGAGAATTATGAAAAGTCACACTCAGAGACTAGTTAGCCATTGAATTTGGAACTGAAAACGACAAAATTTAGCATTATTTCCCTGTCCTTTACTCCACCCTCCATCTTTAGCTTAATTGGAATAGTTGCAACTATAAGGTATGATTTTCATTGTTCCATGGAATGTGTTTAACAATAAAATAATATATACTCTAGAGTATTATTAGGTGGATAATTATGACTTTATAAAATAGTTTATGCAGATTTCAAGAGTATAAAATTTGTATTGAACAAAAATTGTACATTCTTTTGCAGAAGAAATGTTTATTTTAATCCTCTTAGAGTTCTTCAGTGTGTCTTTTTATAATGATAAATTGAGCAAATGGGTATTGTACTGTTCTCAACATGACATTCAGAGAGATGTCATTTCAAGAATTTGGTACTATTGAAACATTTTGTTATTATAGCCATTGTTTTGTTAGATTTCATGTTAATATTTTTAAACATTTGAAGATTACCCTTCTAAAGAAATAAAGAGAACCATAGATACACTTTTTTACATGCATAATAATGTGCTTATTTAGTAAACGTACTTAATCCTAACAATAACTGATTAATTGCAGGGGGATCTTTAATATTGACCTCAGTTAATTAAATGTTCAATTAATATTCTAAATATTGATGAATGAAAGAATCAGAAACTAGTTTTTTATTCATTTCCTATTTGTAAAGTTTTGACTGTCATCTAATCATAAAAAATATATTAAGGGTACACTCTGGCAGAGTCATTGTTTGGTCCACCTCCTCTGACCCACGCAGTCCACATGTATGGCAAGGACCTGGGTTCATTTCCCTGGGCTTGGGAGAGCAACCTAAAGAAACAACTAAATGAAAGGTTTCTTTCTCATCTCTTTTCCTGAGTGCTTGCCTACTCACCTTCATTCCTTTCCTTTAAAAAAAAAAAATTAAGTATAGATTTATTTTTATTAGTCCAAATTTTGCAAATGCCTGAGACTGAATAAACTTAAGATGAACACCTGCTAATGTTTAAGCATTTTGTGGGAAATGCTACTTTTCCTGCATCTGGATGTCTACTGGAGATGGTAGAAAAACCAAACTTGTAGAGGGAGAAAGGGAAGAGAAACACAAGAGAAAAATATATTTGCCTGATGTAAAATATTAATTTGCCAGGGCCTTCACTAATTAGGGTATTTGTTAGGACCAATATAATATGGTTGGTAAGTATAATCTTGGATTTTTTTAATTTTTTATTTTGACTAATGCTGTGTAATTTAAAAACGAGTAACCTACACTTTTACCTTTACTTGAGAGGGGAGAATCACATTGAGAGAATATGATAAACAAGAAAAAATGTTTTTCTGTTTTTTTTCTCTTCTGGAGTGCAAAAGTTGACTCATTATCTCTATAAACCCTGCAGCTTATCTAGGAGTATTTTAATCATGGTTGTTTGAAATAGCCTGTGGTTCTTGATCTAGTTATCTAGGTTCATGGTGTAGCCACTTGCTGGGCTTTCTTTCAAGTATACCTTAGAAACTAAATTGTGTAAATGAAAAATCTTCACATTTTGGGATTAGAAATGCCTAGGACTTTGAATATTGGTTTTAATTCTTACTAGCTATGCAAATTTGAATAAGTCATATAATTTCTCTAAATTTCATTTTCTCCAGTAACTTGATTTACTTTGTTACTTACATCACAAGCTCTTTATAAATATACAATGTATTAAAATTCAACCTTAGTGTAAGCAGAATTCCCTGCAAAGCTTAGAATCACAGAAACTATAGAGAGGGGCTCTGTAGATGTTTAAGCAGTTTGCTTTTTTTTTTTTTTTCGAACAATGTCTTTAATTTTAAATGAAACATTTAAGGAAATTTGAAAATACAGTAGACTCTAAGAAAAAGTTGTCTGTGGCTCCAGTATCCAAAGTTAATCACCATTTTTATGTGAATTTGTTTTCTTTCATTCTTTTTTTATATATACAGGTTTAAGATTAACTTTGCTGTTGAGTTACTACTGCATATGAAATTTTTTTTTTGCTATTTCTTCTGAATCACTTAACCTTATAATATAGCCATTTCCCTAATCATAATTTATAAAAAGCAGTAGTTTGAGTATTGCTCCATTCAGTGATTAATTCTTATCCCTTACCCTATTCCACCATTATATTGTTTCTACTTTTACATTATTGTAAATGGACTGTTAGAAATGAAACTTTTGCATGTTTCAGATAATTTCTGTTGAATAGATTCCCCATTGTTAAATTACTAAGTTGAACTATATGAGCATATTAAGGGGATCAAAGAGGTTTTAGTTATACGGTTCTCTAGACATCCTTTTATGAATCACATATTTAATGGATTTCAGAAAATTAATAAAATATTTATATTTTAATTATTTTTATAATTTTTAACTGAGTAACTTAAGGTGTTACATAGGATCTGACAATAAAAAATGACAAATATATAGGCACTATACTTTGGTGAACTCTGAAATTCTTTATATGAAAAAATTTTATAATACCTTGGGATATCTAAACTTGCTGAATAATACTTTAGAATTAGTATATGCATCCAAAGTTTTTGAACTTTTGAGCTGTCACCCATATATTATGCTGTCAAAGATTTCTGTAGTAATGAGAAAGGTTTATAAAACATTTTTCCTACATTTAATTTTTTTCAAAGGGAAGTCCATGTTTTAAAGAAACAGTATGTTAAGCAAACATTTCCTACTTGCTTCTTGCCTTAAATTTGTATTTTTTTAAATAGTATTTTGTATTGGTTTACTTGTAAGAAATTTTCTCCACTATATCCAGATAAATTTTTTAATTTACCTGCTTATATTTCAGTCTTGTGAGTGTAGACATAGCATAATTATTCTCTCATATGCTAGAAGGATTAAAAATCCTTAATTAAATGGCTTGGACGAAGCATATCCTTGTAGGATACATAATCGTAAGATAGGGTTAGAGCCATTCAAATATAAGCAGTTTAAGTAGCTTAATAGTATAATACTGTGGGTCATACCTGTCATTTATAGAACAATTATTTATGTACCATGTGTTGGATTACCTGGATGTTATTTATTATGATTTTGACAGCCATGCAGTTTAGTTACTTCATCTTGAAAAGTTGAAGACTCGATGTAAAAAAAAAAGAAAAACTCTTTAAAAAAATGTTATGGTTGAAAATAAGTTTGTTTTTAAATTGACAATGCTAGCCTTACCATTAGTTTGGTTTTATTGTATAAATTAAATCATTTCTGCATATTTACTCCTGAATAGTCCAAAAAAAGTTCTCCTCACTAAAGTTTATTTATATTTCAAAAAGAAAACCTCTTTAGTTGTTTTCATAAAAAATTCGTTTATGTCACAACTGAAGTTTATCTTTGTTTTAGGAAAACTGTTATGCTACAAATTGAAATTTAAGCATGCTGCTTTTAAGCACCTTAAATTATTGTGAAATTTTAGAGATGGTACATGTGCATCTAGTCAGTAAAATAAGATTCTTGTGAAATCTTAACAGTATTTTAAATGAACCTTATTAGTGTCTTTTTGTGGACTTTTCTGGTTTTTACGCTGGCTTCTACTCTTATTAGAATGGATTAGTGAAATTCATAGACTATGTTAACAAAGAAAAGAAAAAACTTAAATCTGATTGAGTTGTTAAAAAGTGGATATTACCTTCCAGCAAGTGTTCCAAAAACAAGAAATCATTGAACACTTTAAGATGTAAATATATTGTACTAGAATCTAACAATAGTATGGATATACAAAAACTCCCTTGGTTTCAGAGAAGGTCATATCTTATTTTATGGAAATGTTAAAAATTGTATAGAGTTACTGGAATTATTTAAAAATATAAACCTTTAGCTACAAAGACTACTAGTAGAAAATATAACCCCAGTATTTATTTTTTTAAGGATTTGGGGTTAAAAATGCTATGTGAAAAAAATGAAAATTTGAGATGTAGAGGAAAAGCTGTATATATTGTGTGGTTACTTAACTAACACACTTGCTTCTGATATGCAGTTTTAGATGGTTTCATTTCATAATGATACAAATGCAGATTTTTTTTTTAGAGAATCAAGAGTATGCACTTAAACATGGTGCTTCCGTTGTTTTCTAATATTTAAACTAATGATTTTCTTCTGCAGAAACCTGAAAATACCACAAGCCAACCACCTTCTAACCAGCAAGTTGTAGAGGTGGCGATTCCTCATGTAGGAAAATTTATGGTTGAGTCAAAGGAGGGGGGTTATGATGATGAGGTACCTATTGTTACAGCCCTTTGCACTATTCCTAGCAAATTTTTGCTTTTTAAGACAAATACTCTGGGCATGCCTGCACTCTTACACTACTGTTGCATAACATACAGCTTCGCCGCTCATCTTATGAAATTACACTATCATTTGCTAATAGAACTTCACATTTCAAAAGAAAATTTCATGAAGCTTATGAAATTTGTCAAAAGAATAATTTTATCTCTAGAATTAATTCTTGTTTGTAAGCATAGGATCAGTTTTCACATAGATAGTAAACAGTAAGGTTTGTTTAAATAGCAACAATTTTGAGCATTCAGAATATTCGTTTGCACACCTTAAATATAAACTATATTTATATATTGCCATTTACCTCAGTAAAGCTGGAAAATTTTAAATTAAAGAGAAAAAATCTGAGATAATATACTTTGTTTTCCATTTTTTCTTCATATATTATCATATTTTGCCCACCATTTCCTACCAGATGATCCTACATCATGATTGCAAGTAGGTAATTGATATAATTTTTTTTATTTTTGCAGTCTCAAGTGTGCCTGTGAAATGAATGATTCTTCAGCATTACTGAATGCCTATCGGTGTTATATATATTATGGCACCTCTTTCTTATTTATTCCTATCTCCTTATTGTTAATTCTCTTCTGCTTAGGTTTCTAATAGCATATAGGCATTTTTGTTTTTTATGACATGGTTCTTGGGAATCCAGACAAAAATGTGCTGTTCCCTTAGATTCTCCCTCCCTGCCATACCCCTTTCCACTTTCCTCTTCAGACTTTTGCAGTTGATCTCTTCCATATTTGAGGGACGGTCAGCAAGGCTGTACTGTCTAATAGCAAGAGAGAGCACCTACGATTCTATCACTTGTTCATTTTTACTAGGATAGGTGAGAATTGAATATATAATAATAGTTTTACTCTGAGAAATGTATTTTCAGATTCAGTCCTACATTCTAATTAAACTATAATATGAGGTGATCACCACAATCAGAAGTGTCATTAAGCTATTAATATTACTGTGCAAATGTGAAAAAAAAAACTTAGAACATAAAAATATGAACAGATTTGTGAGATGGGAATTGGTCAAAAGGATATCCGAAACCAAATGTTACGTATATTGCAGTTCTCAGAGTATAAGGCCAATTGAATATTAAGGGTAGTAATTTTAGTGAATCACATGTAACATATACAATCTCTTGATTGCTTTCACACAGCTTCATAATGCCTCTAACTGTTTCATTTTGTAGATATTTAAAAATATAAGCAGCTACGAATAATAAGTTATTATGAAAACAAGAAATACTTAAGTATTTAGTATTTAATAGAAGTGTATTAGTCTAGTGAACCATTTTATTGCTGTGTTGGTGCTTAAAAATTACAGAAGCTGGCATGTTTTAATAATGGTAGTTGTTTAAGGTTAGCCTGCTGGCATTTGGAAAGGTAGAATTGTGATTAATCATTTTATATTATCTTTTGTGCAAGTGCTTATGCTATTGGCAGTTTTGATTTTTAATTCAGAGTGACAGTTTGAACAGTGCATGTGCCTTGGAAGTTTTAAAAATAGTCCTATGGATACAGGGCTGCTGCTGACATTGCAAGGTTGTGCCCGGGGTGCCCAGCCAAAGGACAGAAATGGAGTAGAAACTGATTTCATGCGATGATCCTGAAGGCTTCAAGATGGGGCACCCTTTCAAATTAAAAAGTGTTGCTTTTCTTAAATGGATCTCAGAGAGCAACACAATTTTCTAAATTATTGTCGAGAAGGGGGAAGTGCTTTTTTATTATTTAGTTCAGAAATGATGCCTTTATGCAGTTTGTACAAAGGCACCATACGAGCTAGCTGTGGCCCTGTATGGATGATTTTGAAATATACCTACATGCATATCTAATCACATTTGCTATAAAATGTGCAATGTTTGATTTATAAATATTATAAAATTGAAGATTTTTAATTTGCATGTAAAAAAATTTTTATTACTATTTTTTAATATTAACCATTCAAAAACTCTTACTTTAAATCCCTTATGGCAGATCATGATGACACCGAACATGCAAGGTATTATCATGGCGATAGGTAAATCCAGGAATGTATATGACAGGTGTGGCCCTGAAGCAGGGTTCTTTAAGGTACAATTAATATTTTCATATTTTTTAAAAATTAAACTTTTTAAAATGTTTTTTTTTTTCCCTTGACTTGAACTTGGTTTCCTGTATATTTATTCTTTTCCTGTCGTAATCGTGGCCACTTGATGTGCTAGGGGGTTTAAGGCAGATATTTTTAAATTTTGCATCAGATAATTCAGCAAAAACAAACTCAGCAACTCACCTGAGTCACCCTAATAGTGTACTTATAATTTGTTAGCAAAAATTTGAGTTGTGTTCTTATTTGAAGGGAATAAAAGATATTGATGAGCAAAAACAGAAACTGAGTAGTTGCTAGTAATAACTTTTTCTTCTTTGGTAATATTAGTAAATATTGAAATATTTTTCTTTAAATTTATTATTTGATATTGAGTTGGTTCTTTGCTGTTTCTAAAATAATTCACTCATTTGTTATTTTTCTTAGGGTTCATATTCATTTATATTTTCCCTTTAGTTCATTTTGATATCTTTGACATTTCAAGACATGCAACCGTCAAGCTGAAGCTTTAGCTCATGACCATATCTTTTTTTCTCTGATGCCAGATCTTTTCAGTACTTTGATTATGTTATTTACTTTTATATATTTGAAAGATAAAAAAGCATATATATTTTGTCATTTTACTTACAATGACCAAAAATCAAGTTTTTGTATTCTATCACCCTTTAAGCTTTATTAAGATATAGTTCACTACAATAAATTGCATGCTCTTTTTTTAAACATTAAAAATCTAAGATATTCCCTTAATTTTCTATATTCTATCGTCATTCAACAAGTTCTTCAAATACTTCATTTTAGTATCTGTTATTATGTAGTAAAAGACCTTGTGTATAGTAGTCATTATCAGTAAACATTTTGAACTTGTTAGGATTAGAATGAGCGATTATTCTGATATGTCTCACTGAGGGGTTGACTGGAGTACATGACTGAAAGTGCTAGGAAACTCACCCCAGATTGAGTTCTGGGAAACTGGTCCCAAGATCAATCCATCACCTTATTAAGATCTCATGAAGAGGTTGAAAAAGTACTCTTAGAAAGAAAAAGTAAATGAGAAGAAAAACAAATTTTAGGTTTAAAATTTGATCCTTTTTCCCAAGGAATCTATTTTTGTTTTTTTCTTAAAAATTTCTAAGTATATGTCTTCTATACTTTTTCATCTATTTTTGTGGGAAAATTGTCATTTTTTTGGTCAAGTTGGGTATTTTTATGTTGAATTGGGAAATTTAATGAACCAGTTAATTATACATACTACTGCAGTCACCATCCCTTCCCCTATGTGTAACAACTTTTTTTATCTAATACTACTGACATTAATTCTATATCTTTAGGTAGAAAGCTTATGTTTTTATGATTCTTAAATATTACCTGCTATGTTCCCTACTATGAGGTATGAATGAAACATCTTTTCTTTTGTTCCACATACACATACAGACACATACATTCCCATCCACCATCTATGCACACATAGGTTTGTATAGTCTTATTATTTTTATCAAGTTAGAATAATTAGTTTTTATATGTATAATATTTATTTATATAATATGTGTATTACATAGATATATATTACTATGTACTCTTCTCTGAACTGAGCTAAATCATAAATATTACGTTTGCTATTTTTCCTCTCAGCTTTTACTTTAGTTGGAATTGGTGGATTTGTTTTTCAGTTTACTCCTCTAGATCTGTCATTGATTTACTTCTGATCTCTACCTGTTAGTTAAACCTTTTCTTACTCTGTTTTTGTATCAATTTTATCCTCATACAGAAGACTGTTCTGAAGTTTTTTGATCTGCTTCAGTTTCCACCAGTGTTCTTCACTGCTGGTGTCTATAACTAGTATATTAAGGTCTCCTTTCACTGTTATTCTGGACATGCCTTTTGCATCTTGTCCTTCTTGGATTTCTGTGCCTCATATATTTCCCTTTTTCAGTTTACCTTCTGATTTTTAGACAGCGTTAGATATCTGAAGTTTCTATCCGTATGCATTTTTATGCCTTTGTTACTGAGTAATAGATCCTGTAATCTTATGTAAATATTATCAGTTGTTCATAATGTGTTTTTTGGTATAGGTAAATTATCTTTGGAAAGTAGTTAGTTTATAATTTTAGAATATCTGTCATGTAAGTAACAAGTAATATAAATAAAAGGCAGACAGTAATAATGAAGTGCCGAAAATAAAACTAATAATGACAAATTAATGTATAGTCTCTTGTAACCACTTTTAATACTAGTGTAACCTTTCGGTTTTTTTCATTTTGTTTATTCAAACATATATATAAGGAGAATTTTTTTCATTAAAAATTCTTACTATTGATATTACTTTGTGATTTATCACATAAAGATTGTAGGAATTCTTAAAGCTAAGACAGTATCTACATTATTTTACTGTCTGAATTAGTTTTTCAAGTTATTAGTTAAACCATTTGTTTTATATTACCCTCTTTATGGATACATATGCTGTATTTTTTCCCAGGTTAGTTGGGGAATGAAACTTATATCTGGGCAAGTAGTCTTGCTGAAGTTTAATTTCTAAATTAGGAAGGTAACCATCTCAGTCATAATTATATTTCAACCACACACTTTCCCTCCACTCCCACATGGGTGTTTCCCCTGTAACATATAGAGAAGTTAATAGGCTGGTATCTCTGGACAAATCAGAGTAGAAGGGACTGACCTACGCTTACATACCTCCTTCTCCCAAAAGGACTTTGTTAGACTTTCCACTGTTAACAGATAATCTACAAAAAGATAGTGCCAAAAAGAAGTTTCTGTTTTATAGCTGAAATTCAGAGAAGGGCAGTAACAGGGCTTCAAAGATGAACAAAAATTAATTCCAGAAGGTAAAAAGAAATAACATTCTCAACTACTTGTTGCTTGTATGTACATGTAATAGTGTGGGAGTTGAGCGTCATATCATAATTATAATTGTGGGTTTAGTATATCAGCATTCAGTTACTTTGAAGACTTCAAGTTTTTAGAGTTTTTATCATACTTTTATTATAAAACATTTTACTGGTTATTTCATTCCTTCATGACAGTTGTTTCCAGTTGACATAGCTGCCACTTTTTGCTTTCGAAATGCCTGTTATTATTATCCCTTTTGTTAGTCAATAGATTAAAAAAGGTGTCAAAATATAAAACATACTGAAAAGTACACAGTTCAAAAGTTATAATTCACAACTAAGAATTATCACAGAGTGAACATACTGATATTATGAATAACCAAGTCAAGAATTAGAACATTTTAGTACTCTGGAAGCTGCTTTTGTTTCTCCTTCCTGTTACTGCATTTCTCTCATATTCCAAAGTAGCCATTATCTAGACTTCTAACAACAGAAATAAATTTTCTTGTTAAACTTTATATACTTGGGATTTGTTTTTTTTCTTTTTGTCTTGATACTTTTACTCAACTGCTTGGAGCTTCATCTATCTTATTCGATATAGTTGTAGTTTGTTCATTTCATTATAGCATGTCATTATAGGACTACAGTTTGTTTTTCCATTCTACTGTTGATGGACATATTCAAGAGATGCTTACTACCTACTTTATCAAGGCACTATCCAAAATTCAGTGGATTTAGCTGGGGAAATGATGGACTGACTCCTGCTGTAGGTTTATTTTCAAGTAGGGAAGCAAATAGTAATTAGAATTATATTTAGTATGATGAAAGAGCAATTTGACTTAGAAGAACATAAAATGAGAAAATAGAGTTGGTGGCTATAGGGTTGCTTAAGAAAGTACTATCTCAGCTAATTAAATATGCATAAACCAAAACAATATAAACTTTTTTCTCTCACTTTCCAATTCGCACTCCATAGTATGTGTAGATTGTTTTTGTACCTTATTTTATTTTTTTAATTAATTTTATTGAAGGAACATTGTATCTTAACATTATATATAGGTTTACAGTATTCATCACTCTAAGTCAAAATCTGCATATGATACAGAATGAGCAACACCTCATGCTGCTGCTTCCCTTTTCATACATTTGCTCCCCTCTGTGCAGTTTGTCAGCTCCCTCCTTTC
The DNA here is from genome assembly GCA_004363575.1 of Solenodon paradoxus. Taxonomy (NCBI): domain Eukaryota; kingdom Metazoa; phylum Chordata; class Mammalia; order Eulipotyphla; family Solenodontidae; genus Solenodon; species Solenodon paradoxus. Next base: position 1,037,795 of record RJWH01000171.1, read on the forward strand.
TTCTTTGTAACCATTAATTTGAATTTTATTGATTAAAAGTTTGTTTTTGCACTATTTGGTTCACTTATTTGCTTGGTTTCTCTATATAACAAATATGAATGATACTGTACAATGTCTTGTCTATCTCCTCTGGCTTTTCTCACTAAGCATAATTCTCTTGCTCCATCCATGTTGTTGCAAATGATAGGTATTTATTTTTTGTTAGCTAAGTAGTATTCCATTGTGTATATGTATCACATCTTATTTATCTACTTGTCTATTAATGGGCACTTAGGTTGTTTCCACTTCTTGCCTATTGTAAATAACACTGCAGTGAGTGTGATATATTTCAGTTAGCATTGTTATATTTTTATGGTAAATACCCACAAGTGGAATAATTTCCCTTCTCAGTTTTTTGAGAAATCTCCATACTACCTGCCTTAATCCTTACAACAACTAATATTTCCGCTAGCAGTGTATAAGAGATCCCTTTTTCTGCATCCTCGCCAATACTTGTTTTCAGAATTTTGGATAATAGCCATTCTCAAAGGAGTGAAGGTAATATCTCATTTTAATTTACATTGCCCTAATGACAAAAATGGTGTAGCATCTTTTCAGGTTCCTGTTGGCCACTTGTAGGTATTTGGAGAATTGTCTGTTAAGTTCTTCTGTCCATTTTTTCAAATTGGATTGCTTTTTTCTGTTGAGTTTTATGAGTTTTTCTTTTGTTAATATTGTATATATTAACCTCTTTCTCAAGTATGTTGAGCAAATATCTCCTCTCAATAGGATATCTTGATAAGACCCTCTGTTAAAGCTTTTAAGTTTGATATAATCCCAATTGTTTGTTTGGATTTTATGTTAGGACTGTTAGGACAATGACAAGCAATAATTTTGCCTGTGTTTTCTTCAATGTATTTTATTATTTCAGGGCTTATTCAAGTCTTTAATCCACTTTGAATGTATTTTTGTGTATGGTCTTAAGTAGTGATCTAGTTTCAACCTTTTGCATGTGGCTGTCCAGTTTTCCCAGTACCATTTATCGAAGAGACTATCCTTGCCCTATTATATAACCTTGGTTCCTTTGTTGTAGATAGATGCCCATACATGTATGGGTTTGTTTTCCGACTCTCAGTTCTGTTCTCCTGCTGCATATAGATGTTTTTTATTCCAGTATCATGCTAACTTGATTACTATTGCTTTGTGGTACAGTTTTAAAGTGTGTGCCACAGACACCTCCATTTTTGTTCTTTTTAATCCCAGAATTATTTTCTATGTTCAGAGTTTTTTGTAGTTCTAAAGAAACCATGATTTTTTGTCCTATTTTTGTGAAGAATTGTTTTGGGATTTTGATGGAAATTGCGTTAAATCTGTATATTGCTTTAGGTAATATGGCCATTTTAACAATGTTAATTAAATCTTCCAGTCTATGAGGGTGGAATATCTTTCCATTTCTTTGTGTCTTTGATTTCCATTTCTTCTATCTTAACAGTGTCTTGTAGTTTCATAGTACAGGCCTTTCACTTCTTTGACTAAATTTATTTCTAAGTATTTCTTTAAAAAACTACAATAATACATGGGATTGTTTTTCTGATTTCTCTTTCTGCTAGTTCTTATTTACATAAAGATATACAACAGATTTTTTAATAGAATTTTGTAGCCTGCCTTGCACCTTACAGTATATTTATTTTTTCTAACAGCTTTTTACTGGAGAGTTTTAAGTTCTCTGTTTAGATTATGTCATCTGCAGAGATTGATAGTTTACTTCTACCTTTCCAATATGAATACCTTTTATGTAGTTTTTTATCTAATTTTATTGACCCAGACTTTTAACTATATATTAAAAAGTAGTAGAGAGAATAAACATCCTTGCATTTTTCCTGATCTTAGAAAAAATTTTCAGTTTTTCTCCACTGAATATGAGGTTGGCTGCTGTTTTGTCATATATAGCCTTTATTATGTCGAAGTATGTTTCATCTAGTCCTAATTTGGGGAGGGATTTTAACCTAAAAAGGTATTGAATTTATTCTAATGATTTTTCTGCATCTGTGGTGGTCATATGATTTTTATCTTTACTTTTGTCATGTGGTATATCATTTATTTGTGAATGCTGAACCATCCTTGCTTTCTTGGAAGGAATCCCACTTTATCATAGTATATGATTTATTAATATAAGGTTGTTGAATTCAGTTTGCTAGTATATTGTGGAATATTTTTGCATCAATATTTAGCAGACATATTGTCTGTCTGGTTTTAGAATCAGAATGTTTTCACTACAAAATATTAGGTAGTTTGTGTACTTTGGTTTTTTGCAAAATTTTGAGACAGATTGATATCGATTCTTTGAAAGTTTGGTAGAATTCACTATTGTGCTCCTCTGGTCCCGGACTTTTGTTTTTTGGGAGATTTTTAATTACTGTCTAAATTTCTTTGTAATCTGTATATCTTTTCTATTTCTTCATAATTTAGTCTTGGAATGTAGTATGTTTCTAAGAATTTGTGCATTTCTTCTAGTTTATCTCATTTGTATACCATAATAGGTATTTATAATACTCTTATAATCCTCTGTATTTCTGTAATAGCCACCATAATTTCTCCTTCATTTTCAGATTTTATTTGTGTTTTCTTTCTCCTGTTCTTTATCAGACTGGCTAATGCTTTTTCTGCTTTGTCCATCCTTAGAAACAACTCTTGAATTGGTTGATTTTTTTTAATTGTCATTTTGATCTTTGTTTCATCATTTCTGCTCAAGATTTTTTTCCCCTTCTATTCACTTTTTATTTCATTTTTTCTTAATTTCTAATTTCTTTAGGTGAAGGCCTAGGTTATTTATTTGTGGTTCTTTGTCTTTTCTTAGGTAGAATTGTAGTTATAAACTTTCCTTCAGTTGCTGATTTTGCTACATCTCTTTGGTTCTGGTAAGACATGTCTTCATTTTTATTTGACTCCAAGTTTTTTGGTTTTGGTTTTGTTTTGTTTTTCACTGCTCCTTGATTTCTTCATTGACTCATTGCTTGTTCATATCATGTTTATTTTCCATCCCATTCTGCATTTCTCCTTTTTCCTCTTTTGGTTGTTTTCTAGTTTCTTTCCATTGTTATTTGAAAAGTTGCTAGCTATATTTTCATTCTTTATAAATTTGTTGAAACTTAGTTTTGTGTCCTAATTTATGGTCTGTCCTTGAGAATGTTCTGTTCTTCCCCTGGAAGAATGTGTATTCTATTCTTTTAGAATGAGAAGCTCTATAGATATCTATTAAGTCTCATCTAATTTGTCATTTATAGCCATTGGTTCTTGTTGAATTTCTGTCTATGATTTGTCTACTACTGTGAGTTGAGAGTTAATGTCCCCAATTATACTTGTGTTCTTGGTGTCCCCATTTAGGTCTACTAATAACTGCTTGATATATTTGGGAGCTTCTCTGCTGGACACATATATATTAATAAGTGTTATGTATTCCTGTTGTATTGATCCCTTTATCAATATATAATGACACCTGACTTTTTTTTAATGACACTTTTATCTATAAGGTTTTTTTAGATTCTTCACTGACTTGAATAATCACTTTGTATCCCTTCACTGTAAGTCTATATTTGTATATCTTAAGTATGACTGTTGTAAGCAGCTTGTAATTTTTTTGTTTGTTTTTTAAGAAAAGGTGCAAGTAAGAATGAAGGTGAGTAGAGGCAGGTCAAGGAAAGTGGAAGATGGCACTTTATTCATTTTTATTTTAGATTTTCATCTTGGTTGCTCCCCTTGGCCCTGGATGCAAATCAGGGTCCTTGGTATGTATATATACTGAGCCAGCTGAAGGCAGCTGACCAAACCACTACTCTACCAGGGCATGCATTGCGTTTTGTTTTTAAATCCATTCATGCACTATTTTTTGATTGATGAATTCACACCTTTTATATTCAGCTGGCAATTGATAGATGAGGAATTGCCACTAATATTTTTGCTTTTGTTTTCTGATTTTGTGTATTTATTGTACTATTTAGTTTCTTCTGAACATTTTCTTTTTTATCTTGATAGGTAAGTATCTTTTAACATTTCTTGTGAGTTCTGACAAATTCCTTCAGCTTTTGTTTGTCAAAGGAAAACCTTTATTTTTCCCTCATATCTGAAAAATAATTTTGAAGGATATTGTATTCTGTGCTTGGAGGTTTTTGTTGTTTTTTTCTTGGAGTATTTTGAACATATTTCTTCTACTCTTTCCTTGGCCTATAATGTTTTTATTGAGAAGTCTGATGATAATCTGATTGGAGTACTTTAGTACGTTACTTTTTTTTCCCCAAGTGACCTTTAATATTCTTTGTTTGTGTTGGGTTTTTGATAGTTTCACTATTATGTGTCTTATGTCTTCTTGCCTTTAGCTATCTGGTAGTTCTGTTGGTTGACTTCATTGATTTATATATTCAGTTCCTTTCCCAGGTTTGGGAAATTTTCACCCTTTACTAAGTTTTTGCTTCTCTTTGTAGTCACCTTCTGGAATACCCATTATTCTTATGCTGTCTTTCCTGATGGAGTTAAATAGCTCTCAGAGTATCTATTCACTATTTTAATACTTAATTTTCCTCTTTCTTTTACCTGTCTCCTTACTGCATTTCTGCATTCTAGATTTCTGATCCTTTTGAACATGTGGTCAATGATGTTTCTAAATTTTCTTATGAAAGCTATTTAGAATTCCTTATACACTAATGTTTTACAGTCCTTCACATCTTTGGATTTGGTTTCTGCTGGAAGTTTCTCTATTTGATGTTATAATTCTTGAGATCTCAGAGCATCATGTGTTCTTTTCCTTCCCATGAGACCCTTTGAGCTGGGTTACATATTTTTTTTGTAACTAGTAGGTGAAACTCTGGCTTTATTTTTATTATTTTTGACCCCTGCAGACTTCTATAGCAAGGATGAAATGCTGATTCAGCCAGGCGGAGGGGAGGAGGAACTTGGGTCCTCCTCGTATGTATGGCTGGAATCAGCCCTCCTCTCTGGGATCCAGACCTGGGATTGTGAGTTTTTATTTTTATTTCTATTTGTATTGCGTTGTGGTCAAAGAAGGTAGCCTACATGAAGCCAGTTATCTGGGATTTGAAGATTTTCTTCATTTCTTGGTACACTGACAGTTTTTAAATAATGTTATGTAGACTTTTAGTAAATATAACCTGTATGTATTTTCTCTTTGTTGCTCTCAGCTAATCTTATTTTAGAGATTAAGCATTAAGTATTGGGTAATTACGAGATTTGTTTTTATGTCATGATTAGTATTGTACCTAGTTTTCCAAAAATCTTTTTCTAGCTAATTTTCCTTAGATCTTACTGCCTTCAGAGCATACAATATATTTTTATATTTGGTGTCTTCTAATACATCTGCATAGTTTTATCAAAGTTTTTAGGAAATTATCCATAGAAAATAGTTATATATTAAGATTTAGCAAAGTGAAAAATATCTAGCTAGAAATTATAAGAATCTTTAGAACTATGGAAGATTTCAAAAGAGAATAAATCAAATTAGTCTTATTGAATGGCTTATCTGTAGTTAGATGGATTTTAAACTAGTACGGGCATCAAGCTTGTAGAGATATTAGAGAAACAAAAGCATGTATGCATTTATGGGGAGGCAAGCCTGACCTAGGTAGAAGAAGGTCTTTGTTGAGAAGAAATAGGAAATAAGAGTAGGTAACAGTGGGCATGATAAGTGGGACCAGCTTAAAGAGTTAGTGAAAAAGAATTTTGAAAATAGAGTGGAAATCAATTCTGTCATCTTACTACTAATTCCACATTCCATTCTATCAAAATGTGGTGGTTTCATTGTGGTTATCAGTGATAATTAAATAATTAACTTCATAGGCATATGAAAAATATGGAAAGAATAACCAATTCTGAACAGGATTCTGAGGAAGGAGCAAATTGAGCAAGTCAGCAGTGTTCACTGTACTCATAACATTAGAGTAAAGACATAGAGCTGTGCTATGTATACCATCATGGGGCATCTGTTAAAAATTGGAAGGAATTCATGTGGTTATATATTTTACAAGAAAACTTAAGAATGTTCACAAGTTAAAAAAAGGTAGTTGAGAAATGAATTACAGTTTTAAAAGTGATTTTTGTATATATTTGGGAAAATATTCCTAGAAATTTACAAGTGCCTTTCTACCTCCAGTGGTTTAAACAACTATCAGTTACAACTCTGGTGTTTACTTGTGAAAGTTAAAAGAATCTGAAATAGAGCAAAGCCAAGAAAGACAACATAATCTTAGATTAAAAGGAGATAGAGCCCATGGGTCTAATTTATGGTAATCTATTTGCTATTTGTAAAAGAAGCACAATCTCTATTTTGGAAGTAGAAGAATAGATAGCCATTGAATGTGAATTTGCTATTTCTAAACCTAAAAAGTTGAGAGTCAATGCAAATGTATTTTATTTGGTGCATGCAATTTTGGCCAAGAGCATAATTTCTGAACTATTTGAATAGTCAAAAAATCTGTCTATGACAATCATTGTCTAAGGACTATAATAAGAAAGAAGTTAATTGATTGTTTTGCTTTACATTCTCAAATTCAATACAGCTTATTAAATGAACATTGACCTTTATCAAATTGAGAAAATAAGATTTTAAAGAGTTTTAAATATAGCTTATGTGTGCCAAATAGGTAATCAGTAAAGTGAGCCTTATCTTACTTGTCCATGTAGTTATGTTCCTGGCTATTCCAATCATGTTAGTATGACTATGGAATGACACTTTTTTGTTGTTTTTAAAGAACAAATGAATGTATTGGTTTCTCTAGTGATAGACTGTGGGAAACACTGCAGTAAATAGGAGGAGTCACAAATACTGGTTGCCCCCCTTATATTCTTGAGATGCTGTGGCATAAACCTGTCATCTTTAATGAACTTCCATCAGCCATAGGACATTTGCAAATAGTGATAATTTTATTTTCTCTTTTCCAATTTGGATTCCTTTTTATTTCTTATTTTCTAATTGCTCTTGCTAAGACCTTCAATACGAGGTTAAATAGTGGTAAGAGTGGACAATCTTGTCTTGTTCCTAATCTTAGAGGAAACACTTTCAAATGTTTGCCAGTATGATGTTGACTGTGAGTTTATCATATGTAGCCTTTATTATGTTGAAGTATGTTTTCTATCCTAATTTTTTGTTCAGCTTTTATCATAAGTGGATATTGAATCTTGTCAAAAGCTTCCTCTCCATCTGTTGATATGATTGTATGATTTTTTTCTTTGTTTTTGTTGGTGTGTATAACGTTGATAGATTTGTGCATGTTGAACCATCTTTGCTACATACCAGGATTAATCCTACTTGGTCATGGTGGATGATCCCTTTGATGTATTGTTGAATTCACTTTGTTAGTGTTCTGTTGACGATTTTTACATCTGTGATCTTTAGAGATACTGGTCTTCAATTTTCTTTTGTGGTGATGTTCTTAATTACTTTCGATATTAGTGTAATGTTGACCTCATAGACAGTGTCTGGAAACACTCCCTATTAATTATTTTTTGTAAAATTTGAGGACAGATCTCTTCTCTGAAAGTTTGGTAAAACTCACTAGTAAAATTGTCTGACCCTGGGCTTTTATTTTTGTAGAGACTTTTGACTACTTCTTTAGTTTCCTTACTTGTGATAGCCCTGTTCATTTTTCCATTTCTTTCTGATTCATTCTTGGTAAACTGTGTTTGAAAAATATATGCCCATGTCCTTGAGGTTGTCTAATTTATTGACATGTAACTTACAGTAGTTTATGACATTTTGTATTTGAGTTAGTCATTGTAACTTCTTCGTTTATATTTCTGATTCTAATTATGAGAGTTTTCTTTCTTTTTTTAATAGTGAACCTAGCCAAAGATTTGTCATTTTTGTTTATTTTTTCAAAGAACCAGCATTTGGTTTCATTGATCTTTTTGATTTCTGTTTCACTTATTTCTGCTTGAATTTTTATTTTTTCTTCTGACTTTTGACTTCAATTTTTTCTAGTTGTCTTACATGTAGTATTAGATTGCTTTTTTGTGATTTTTCTTCTTTCAAGAGGTAGGCCTGGATTGCAATAAACTTCTCTCTTAGTGTACTGCTTTTGCTACATCCCATAAATTCTGGTAGATTCTGGCTTCATTTTTGTTTCTCTCCAAGTGCTTTTCAAATTCCCCTTTGATTTCCTCTTTTATCCAGGAGTAATTCAAAACCATGTTGTTTTAGTCATCTATTTTGGAATATTTCAGCTTGCTTTTTGTGGTCGATTTCTTTTTTAATTCATCATAGTTGGACAAGATACTTGACATGATTTCAGTTTTTGGTTTTTTTTTTTTAATTTGTTGAGAAATATTTTGTTTCTCAACATACGGTCTACCCTTGAGAATGTTCCATGAGCACTTGAGAAGACTATCAATTCTGTAATTGTTGGATAAAGTGTTTGATATATGCCTTTTAAACCCATCTATTCAAATGTGTCATTTAAATCTGTTGTTTCTCTGTTAATTTTTGGTCTGGTTGATCTATCCATTGTTGTAAGTGGAATTTTGAAGTTTCCTACTATTATTTTGTTATCAGTGTCTCACTTTTGATCTGTTAGTAAATGCTTTATGTATTTTAATTCTGTTTCATTTGGCACATATATTAATAAAAGTTATGTCTTCTTGCTGAATTGACCTCTTAATCATTATATAATGTCCATCCCTATCTTTTGTATCTTCTTTAGTTGGAAGTATATTATCCAATGTTAGTAAGGCTTTCCTGCTTTTTTTATTGTTACCACTTGATTGTAGTATGTCTTCCAACCTTTGGTTTTGAGCCTATGCTTATCTTTTGAATGTAGATGAGTCTCCAGAATACAGAAGAAAGTTGGTTTATGTTTTTAATCTATTCAGCTACTCTGTGCCTTTTGATTGGTGAGTTGCAATCCATTAATTTTAGGTGATTATTGATATGTAACTTTATTGCCATTTTGTTTTTCTGGTTGTTGTTACAGATAGTGCCTTTGTTTCGCTCATTCTCTTCTTACATGATTTGAAAGCAATTATGTTGTGTTTAGTTTCCTTTTTCATCTTTTTCTGTTTTTTTCTAAGGGTATATTCTTTGAGGTTACCCTGGGATTTACACAAAAGTTTTTGTGCTTCTATACTTGAAAGCAAGTTAGTCAAGTTCATTCTAACAATCTTCAGTTTTACTCTTCTCCCTAGATTTTATAATTTGATGTCTTGCTTCTCTTACAGACCTTCCTTTAGTTTAAAGCTGATTTCATGGTGATGAATTCCTTTAACTTTTTTTTTAATTGATAATCTAGCAGAGTAGAGTATCCTTGATTAGAAATCATTTTTCTTCCCTTGCTTTAAACATATACTGCCATTCTCTTCTGGCCTTAAATTAAAGTAACAAATCCACCAATAGTTTTATGCAATAGTTTTTGTATGCAACTTATTATTCCCTAGCTGCTTTTAAGAATCTCTCTTTATCTTGTATTTTTGACATTTTAATGATGATGTATTGGTGAAGGTCTGTATGAATTTTTGTTTGGAACTCTTTGAGCTTCCTGTGCCTGGAGATCAGCTGCCTTCCTCAGTGTCGGGAAATTTCTCAGCTATTATTTTTTCAAATATAGTTTCTGCCTCTTTGTCTCTCTTCTCCTTCTGGGATACCTTGTTCCTCTTAACATTACCCATATGTCTCCTAAGAGATCTTTATTTCTTGTAATCCCTTTTTCTCTTTTCTGGAATGTTTGGGTGCATTCCACTCTTTATCTCTAGCTCACTGATTCTATTGGAAGCTTCCCCTAGCCTACAGTTGAGTCCTACCTAATGTGTTCTCCTAATGTCCTAATGTGTCCCCATGAATTCTCTTTGGAACTGCTTCATATTTTCTCTATCTTTTGTATAGATTTTTTTTTTTCCTATTCCTCCATTGTTTTCCCAATTTCAGTCAGCATCTTTAAAACTGTTGCTCTTAAGTCTTGATCAGGTAGCTTACTTAAGTCTGTTGCATTCAGATTTTCAGCTGGGATTTGCTTTGACCCATCATTTTGAGCACATTACCTGGATTATTTGATCCATTTGGCATTCTGTGTCTATTTCTATGGTATATGCTTCCCTGATGTAAAGGCTTTGTGTTTGGGTGTCAAGTTGTGTAATAGACCTGGTTGTTGGTCTGGAAAGCTGAACTTTTCTTTGTTGTGTGATCTTGAACACTCATTGCATAAGTTAAACCCTAAGGTGTGCCCCGTGTTGACACCTGAGAGTTCAGCCTACAGGTTTGGAGTTGGCATAGGGAATGAAGAGTTTTCCCCATAGTCACAGGCATGTAAAACAGAGTCCAAGGAGAAAGACCCAAGAGTTCTGAGCCCATTTTGTAGTCAGGCTACAACTCCAACATAGCCCACCTAAGAGAAGGAGCCAAAAAACTATTCTTAGTGGAGTGCATTCCCTTATGAAAGTCCCTCAGTTTCCACCAAATTGGTAATCCCACAGGGCTTGATAAACAAGCCCTGGAGCCTGAGTATAAAATTTTAGGAAGTGCCAATCAGATGGAAAGCTGCTTTGCTGTCTGCAGACTGAGGGGAGCTGCCACTTTGATGGAACCCTTCCAATTACTTTCTGTGTGAGAGGGGTGGAGTGGAGTGCTCCTTGCTGGGAAATCATCTATGCTCCCTTGTGCTCTTGATCTGACTGGCTGTTTTTGGATGCATAAAGATTTCTTGCACCAATGTGCTAGTGGCAGAGAGAAGGGAGGGGAGGGCCTGGGGGGAGGGTCCGCTGTCCCAAATCAGGGGCTTTCCAACATTAGCAGCCTTCACTGCAGACTCCTTAAGGAAGCAGTGTCTCCTTTCACAGGGATGCTAAAACCTCTTTACACCCCACAGCAAGTCTTCTAGCTCATTTACTGAAAGCCACTTGTCAAGTGTAGGAGTTTTTTGTTTTGTTTTATTTGTTTGTTTTTGTGGCAGGAAGCTCTTTACCTTCTGAAGAGTGTCAGTTTCTCTTATTCTCTCTCAATGGGGGCCCTGAAATCTTTTGACAAGGCCATGTGATGCTGAGGCACAGACCAGCATATCCTACCCTTCATAGGAGCTTATGCCATCACTCTTTGTGGAAATGTGGGTCCTGTTTTTTTCAAAGTATAGTTGCCAAATAGGTGTTTTCTTGGGTGCTGTGGGTAGGAGGTAAGATTGAGATCTTAATAGTTCAGCATCTTGGAACCGAATCCTGACATGTATATCTTTAAAAAAATGGTTTTAATAATTTGTTTTAGCTATAATGCAGTTGTATTCTATTTATACATGAAGTATATATAGCTAGAATATTTCATTTAATTTTTCTCAGTTGCATTTTCTCCTATATAAAGCACAACACCAATTAGGTAGTAGTACCTCTATGTCCACGTCTTGCTTTAAAAAGGCACACATTCTTTTTAAAAGTCCTTTTTTAGTAGATTGGCCTTTTTGAAGTATATTTTACTTGTAACCCAAAAATGTGTTACCATTAAAAGTACTAGAAGTTAGATATATGTCTACTGTAAATGAGCATATTTAAGTGTTATCTTAGTCATACGGGTTTCTTGTTTACAGTAGTATTTGATATAAAATGTTCTTTTTTGTGTAAGCACATCATTTTTCAAATCATTTGCTCATGTGTGGAAACATGTAATAGTATTTATTTCCTATCGTAAAATCTGAGGTGTTTGTATTTACAAAGAAAAAGTAAGCTCAAGCACTAAGGTGGTAATAGTGATAATCTTCATTAATGTTAATTAGATTATTAATAAGATTTGATATTATTCAAGCAATGAGGAATACAGTCTGTTGTAGCTACATTCTCAGGACTGGGTTCAATCCCTTGTGTGTGAACTATTCACTAAAAGTTCATTGTAGTGATATTATGCATTCAGAAGTTAGCCATTTCTTTTCAGATATAGCTACTGTAAGAAGTTTTATTTCAACCCTAGAATTCATGTTAGAGATATACATTGAACTGCTGGTACTAGAGCTGTAGAATAGGCAGCATTTAGTCTCATGATATTTCTGAATAGAATTGGGCTAGGCACTGGTAACTTGTTTAAATTACTCACATAGTAAGTTTAGATGTATTATTTCATTTTCTGCTTCCCTGGGTAGAAACAAAAGGAACATTTATATAAAAAACGGATAAGAGCGCATATGTATGTGGTCAGTTTTTTTAAAAAAATCTTTCAATCTATGGAACTTGGAACAGTTTACTACTCTGTAATGCACTAAAAGGAAAAGAGTGTGTTTGAATGCAAATATAGCTAATGTTATTTTGTTGAAGCATTTTATTATTCTAAGTAACTGAAAATGGCATTCTCTTGCTCTTTTTTAGGCAATTAAGTTGGAGTACTCAAGACTGGTAAAATTGGCCCAAGAAGATACCCCACCAGAAACAGATTATCGTTTACATCATGTAGTGGTCTACTTTATCCAGAACCAGGCACCAAAGAAAATCATTGAAAAAACATTGTTAGAACAGTTTGGAGATAGAAATTTAAGTTTTGATGAAAGGTAATTTGAAAATGTGAAATACCTAATATGCTCAAATATGTCCTTTGATAACCTCCAGTGCAATTTTTGAATGTTTATTTTATACTTACTCAAACACATAACAAATGTAACTCAGTTTGAATTTATTCCATTTGAACAATTTTTTTTTTTTTGTTATTTCTCTGGAATTTACAATCATGACCTTTAAAAGTTTGAACCAAAATTAATTTAGATCATAATTTATATGGTCACAAAAATACTACACGGAGCAATGTAAGGATGCACAGATGAGTATAATATCATTATTTTAGCTCACCTAATTCTATTTGTGCTATCCTATAACTTGTTAACTGTTTACCAACATGTTTGGCCTTTACCTGCTAAATGCACCCCATCCCCATACCCAGTGGAAACAACTCAAAATGTCTTCGATGTTCCAAAATATCCTCAAAGGGAACCAAATCACCCTCATTTTAAAATCACTGTAGAAAAGTACTTAATCATATAGGTAAATAAACATCCTCTTAAAAGGCTTAAAATAGCTAGAGGTTAGTAAGTTCATTTTGGTTTACCCAAAGATGCTTTTACTTAGAAGCTACTATAAAACTATCTACTAATACTAAAACTTTAAATTTAATCTAGTTAGAATGAATATCATTTAAAAAGTTAATTCTGAGACTAAGATCCAAAGTTATTTTATAATGTGGAAACTGTTCATTGTAAATATATTTTAATTCTGAAATGAGCAATTGTCCTTTTATGAATATTTCAAAAATATTCAATTAAAAATATATATAGCTGAGGAAAATATGAGGTAACGTGCCTTTGAAGCATCTAGAATTAGTCTCTTACCATGTATCTGCTGTAAAATTTAGGATTGCCTGAAATAATACAAGTAAATTATTTTGAACACAATCTAGTAAATACTAAGTGTTCAGTGAACATTGGCTGTAACTATTAGTAGGAGTTTTATGGGCTTAATTTATTTTGTTATATATGGCTGCAAAGAGTTCAGAAATATTACTGATAATGACTCATTATTTAGGTAATCAGTGCAGTGTGTTCTAATTAATACATGCTGTTGAATTTAGGCAAGTATTTCTGGAGTAATCACATTAACTTTTCCATCTTTTGCAACTGTTTGTCCTGGGCACTGCAAGTAGGCAATTTGTTTTGATAGTGTAATTTCTCTTATGCTTGAAAGACAGAGTAAGATGCAAGTAATAACTAAATATGTTTTGTGGGGATTTCATTATTGATGATTCTGATCATAAAATCAATTGGTATATTTCTGTTCCGACCAGAAATGCTAGGTACATCTTTGATTCCTTTCGACTATTTGTAAATAATGCAATTTGGAGGTAAAAGATTTAATATCTCTTGAGCTTGCTTAATAGATATGCACTATTTAAAAAGCACATTTCATTTTTCCCCTATGCAATCTTCAGTAACAATATAATTTAAAGGCTACTATGTAGCATGGTATTTTTGAATTAGAATTATTGATACTATCATTTTTACATGCTTTGTGCTAATCCACATTGGTCCAAAAAGCACATCTTTCACTTAAGGTTATGTGAGTGTTGTTTTCTCAAAAGAGTACTGTTCAGTGACAGTGGATTTCATTTTTATATGTATTGTTAGTTGACTTTTGTGTAATGTATAGTTTTCAGTTTTTATAGATTTCATTTTTGATTTGGGAATGCATTTCTTTTTTTATTTTGAAGATGTCATAACATAATGAAGGTTGCACAAGCCAAACTTGAAATGATAAAACCTGAAGAAGTAAACTTGGAGGAATATGAGGTAATATGACTCTGAGAGGTTGAACAATAGATTAAGGAATTCTATAGTTCATTGATCTTCCTTTTATTTCAGTGCAACTAATAAGCATGTAAGAAAATGAAGCATAGAAGGGTGAAGTAAGCTGCCAACATCTTCCCAAGTAAAAGGTTGCATTTGATTAACAGTACCTGCGTTCTTAAATGCAGTACTACATTGAAGCCATGCTGTCATTTTTTTGTTTTTTTGCTTCATCAAATATTTTTTGAAGAAGTTAGAAATTCGTTTGAGTCATTGTATACAATATTTATATGTGTGTCTCCTTATTGGACAGTGTTGTACATGTGCTGGAGCGTGCATATGAGCATTCATATCATGTTTGCATTCTTTTTTTATGCACAAAATCCTTTTTAACTTTGACTTTAAAAATACTACTTTTTTAATATGCCAGCTCAAATACCTAGAATGTCTTCAGATTGTAAATTTATACTGTCTTTTTATTTATAATTTAATAAATTTTAAACTGCTTTCATTAGTACCTTTGATTAATAATTGGTCCCATTTGCAAAATAAAATTTTATTAGATTCCCTTAAACAATGACTGCAATTCACCACATTAACAGATAAAAGGAAGGATACAGAAAATGCTCAATTTTTATACAACCCTTAGCTAACCTGGAGTATAAAATAATTATTTTAGTCTGCTAAAGAATGTCTCGAAAAACAGCAACAGAGCTGCAGCAAATAGCATATAGAATTGTGACCGTGGAAAGTTTTCCTTTTGTGATTAAGAAAAAGAAAAGAAATGTGTTACCATTAGTTCTGTTCAAAATTATACAGAAGTTTCAAACAGAACAGTAAGGTGACAACAATAAGTAAAAAATGAAAGATTGGGAAAAAAGTTATTATTTGAAGGTTTTATAACTAAAAATACAAAGTCTACAGATAAATTTATTGGAACTTACAAGAGATTTGCAGTATGCAAATCTATGTCAAATACCAATTTTATTACCTTATACCAGTAAAAACTAATCAGAAAATTATTTTTTTTTAAAACTGGTTTCAATAGCATCCAGAATTGTGGTGTACCTAGAAATAAATCTAACAAAAGATGTGCGGGACTTTAGGAGATATTAAAGAATACCTAATTAAATGAATATGTGTATCATGTTTGGAAAACTTGGTATTGTAAAGTCAGATTCCCCCAAAATGGTTTATTGATTCAGTAAAGTCCCTATCAAAATTCTAGCAAATCGTCTTATGGAGCTTGATAAGATACTTGTAAAATTTTATGGAAATGCAAAGAACTCAGTCTTAACCCACACATTCTTGAAGAAGAACAAGGTAAGACTTATCCTATTAAAAATCAAGGCATACTATCTTAACCATTATGCTTTATAAAAAAATAGTATAAAAATAAGTAAATTAGAATAATAAAGTGGAATAGAAAGTCTAGGAACATATACACAAATAAGTGAACACATGATACATGCCAGAGATAGTAAGAAAATTGGTTTCTAACTCTACAGGACTCTTAAGATGTCATGTTACTTAGCACTTGATTTTCATTTGTGATTTGTATGTGCACTCCTTCCCCCAAGGCTGCTTTATCAGATTGGGTTCTGCATATTTTTATTCTGAGAATTTCTTAATATTCTTTCTAACTTCTGGGGCATGAAATCTTAGTGGTATTTACATGACATGTTTTGTGAATTTTACATTCTCCATATCTTTCACCTGCTCTAGTCAGAGGTGAGCAAACCTTGGCCTCCGGACCTACTCCAGCTCACCACCTATTTTTATAGGTGAAGTTTTACTAGAACACACAGCCATTTGTGTACTATCATGCATGAGTACTTTCACAGATAGCAGTCAGCTAAAAGTAGCAGAAAACCCCGAACTATTGACTATCTAACCTTTTACAGAAAAAGTTTAACTACTCAATTTCAAGCCAATCTAATAAAAATGGAATAGCGATTAGAGTACTTTACTCAGAAAAGCTAACTCCTTACTTGCAAGACAAAATTTACCTTTGTTATTAATGTCTACTAATTATATGAAAATTATGCCTCAAAGTTAAAATAAAAACTTATAAAAGTTAAAATGGATTAGATTCAAGGAGATATAATTGACCAATAACTGGCTCTATCTTTCTTTCATTTGCTTATAACAATATGATTATAAAAGCTTTAATACTTTCATTGTCACTGTCTTTTTTCAGGTTAATTTTCATTGAATTTTAGAGTTTTCCATATATTAAATAAGTTTAAAAAAAATCTGAGTTTTCTTGTTTCTAGACTTAAAAAATATCAGTTTTAAATCTTTTAGATCTTTTGCATTCCCTTAAGTTAGAACTTTTAAAGGGAGAGGCAATGAAATGTGAAATGCAGCTGTGCTATTCATTGGATTCTGATAGAATATTTGGAATATGTTTTAAGATCAAATTTAACACAATTTGATAAAGTTAAAAGGTTGAATAAATTTTCATAACTTTTTTTCGCTTAACTACTTAAAGTTCTATATCAGATAACAATATTCAATTTATGATTCATGTTAAAATAATAACTTCATTTACTTCCTATATTCAGTGTGATATCAATCCTTAATAATATGTTAGTGATAGAATTTTTGAGAGAAAGCCTGGTTTTTTATTCTGTTGTAAAAATTCTGCTATATTCAATTAAAATCATTTATTGTTTAATTCCTCATGAATGTCCAATAATTTTTACGTTTATCATTAAACTAGTCTTATGAATCAGAAATGAAAATCTTTATTTGATCTAGTTAATCTAAATTTTTAATTGCTTCTATTCATATAGATATCAGAACAATCTATTACTTTATCAGTAGTTTCACTGTATTTTTAATATCCAAACTATATTTTTATGCTTTCACTTACAGGAATGGCATCAAGATTATAGGAAATTCAGAGAAACAACCATGTATCTCATAATTGGGCTAGAAAATTTTCAAAGAGAAAGGTAAGGCAAAGTGAATATACACAAAAAGAACTTAAATTTTTGTGCTTAAATCTGTTCATATATGATCTCATTGATATTTTATATTTACAGTATATATTTTAATAAATTTTTTATGTAGGACACTTTGAGATTTACAGAGAAGTTGCAATTAGTAGAGTTGTCACATACCTCAAATGCATTATATTTTCCATTTTAAATTTATGAAGCTGCCATTTGTGCCTTTGTTTCTATTGGCTCTCAAATACTACAGTTGAAGTCTGGGATGGAATAGGATTAGACTGAAACTTAGACACTTACTGAGGACCAAAGAAGCTAATTGCTTCTCATGTGAAATTCTCTGTATTCTCTAACATCTACCTTAGTCACAAGCCTTTCAGCATTCAACATGAGTCTAATCCTGATTTCAGACCAGAATACTGTTCCCAGTTACATCTTTATCTGAATCTCTGGGTACTATAAAAAATATACCTGATCCCTTGTGTTTTTAAGTATTGTGACTGAAAGCATATTTTAGATTATTTTTATTTAAATTAGAGTTTTAAAGGAATTTCAGCTTATTAAGCTATAATATTGATGTTTATTATTATTTTGTTATTAAGAAGGATTGTTACAGATTATTCACTAGTTTGCATTTACTTTTCCTTCCTTCCTCTCTTCCTCCCTTCTTCCTCCCTCCTTTCCCCCTCCCTTCCTCCATCTCACCCTCCTCCCCCACCTACTCTCCCCTTCCTTCTCCTCCTTTCTTCTCTTTTTTGATTTTATTGAAAGAACATTTCATCATCACATTACATAGACTTAAGATGTGCATCATTTTAAATCAACATCTATCTGTATATAATACATCAAGTTTACCACCAACTGTCCAATTCCATAGTCCCCATATTTCTTAATTTATATCCTTTAATTTACTTGACTATTGATTTTTTTCTTCAGAAACTGCTGTATTTTAAGCAGTGTCATAGTGCAACCAAGTGAAAGGGACATATTAAATTCTTTTGCCTTATTTTTTTTCCCTTTCTACTTCTAGAGTCATGCTGTAAAACATGGTGACCCACCAGCCATGTGTGACAATTTAATTTAAATGAAAACCTTTAAATTTCTGTTTTCCAGTCACATTAGCCACATTTCTAATATTTGATAGCCACATTTGGCTACTATATTGTCCAGCGCAGATATGAAATCTCCATCTTTGGAGAAAGTTCTGTTGATTGGTGGTATTCTGAACAGTGTACAATACTTGTTTTTATATTTTTAAAAATTGTTCTGCAACCATAAACAGTGATGTTAATACTTGAATTCAGATTATTAGTGTGCTGTTTACTATGATTTATAATTCACTGTGATCATTGAAATAGAAAACTATTGATAAATACCTCCATTTTATGAATTTCTATTTTTGTCAAGGCTTTATTTTTTTAATAGGAATATTCAAATTCATTTTAGGATTCCTGACACTGATGTTAGAAAAAATATGATTTTACAGTTAATTTGAGTACTTAATATCAATAGGTATTTTCATTTTATAGATAAAGAATATAGACTCCAGAGATTCAATAAATTTGTCAAAGTCATACAACTAACTGGGGACAGAAAAATTAAAAGACTCATGTACAGATTCTTGTGTACTGTAAATGAAAACAGATGTATACACAAATTATTATTTCAATAAGAAATAAAAGATGAAACTCAGTTTTTAGCTCTATGCATAACTTTTGCATTAGCTTACCTTAGTTAACAGTTTAGTAAGGGATAATAAGATATAAGAAATATAATGTGGAAGATATTTAAGATGTAACTTGAAAGTATATTTAAATTTCACAATTTGCTCTACTAGGTCTCAAATGAATACATAATACTTGAAAGTAGTGAATGGAATATTTATTGATGAGCCATTGTCAGTTCTATGAGTGGTGAAAGGAAATCATATTTTAGGAATCATGATTGTGCAATGGTGTAAGTGTAGATAAAATAGTATAAGTGGTACATACCTGAAGAGAAAATCTAACAGATTACGCAGTCTTACTTTATCTTAACAATGTGGAAAAGGGACTGCTGGATCTTATTCTGAATTTCTTTTAAATATATTTGTAAAACATTAAAGTTCAATAAACTATGGAGCATTTTGAGTACCTCAGTAGAAAGTTAACATCGTGGTTTCAGTGCTATTCTCAGAGAGATGATTCAGGTTGACCAGGTATGAACGTCATCCAAGGGACACTTTTTAACAAGAAACTTAACAGATGTAAGAGAAAAGGTAGATATGTCAACAGACGAACTGAACATAGTGGCATAAAACATCATTTCATTTTTTTATCATTCTGTTCCTTTTTTCTTAAATAAAAATATCTCTAGTTAAGTTTGTGCCTGTATGATTTAATAATAAAATTCATAGTGTTTTCTCTGAAAAAAAAAAAAAAAATCCTGGAAGAAGCCATTTTCAAAAAATATATAAAATAGCTTATTTTGCATGACATAGGTTTAGATGTGTAATTTTGTTTATCACTAGTGCATATATTAATTTCCAAATAATCCTACATGTAACATTTGCTGTATAGACTAATTTGTAACTAAATTTACAAAATTTAGTGATTGACAGCAATACTGATTGGTGTTTAACTTCAAGTTTTAAAAGTGTTCCTTAATGATCTTTTACTTTTTAGGATAGTATGTTTTTCTGAATTAATCTGGGAAGATAGGTTGTAATTGAATAGCCTACTGTAAAAGATATACCTTAAAATATATTTTTTATTTTTGTTACACAAACATATACATAACTTATTTTTTTCTTTAGTATATTAGCAGTATAATTATTTTAGAGCCAATTATACTCTTAACCATTTTTTCTCTGCTCTTTTTGAAAGCCTACTTTAAACTTCTTCTAAACCAAACATATTGATATTTCTTATATTAAATATAACTCAGGTCTACCCTGTCAGCCTGTTATGTTAATGTTTTGTTTGCTTGCACCAGTTTTCCCAGATGGAGAAGCATTCTTTTTCCTTTACTACTTCCCTCGTCTCATTGGAATATTCTTCACTCTTTTTCATTTTCTCAGTGACTAGAGCTGTTGTACATAGAAACCCTAACTGAATAATCACCAAAAAAAACCTAAATAAGTAATCTTCCTTCTTACAAATATGAGGTTATATTGATAAATAAGCATATTGTTGACTTTCACATTCTGCTTAATTTTGACTCTATATGGAAGACATCAGTACAATAAATACCAAAGAAAATAGGACTGATTTGAATTAAATATGGTTTCTTTCTCTTTTGTTTTTAACTTTCAGGCAACTGTCTCGATTTTAGATATGACTATTGTTAAAAAGGTTCTCTTGAGCATACAGTGCATCAGATGATATATATGTGTGTATTTTTATATTTGTGCATATTTTTATATTTGTGTGCTTTTTTATTGTTTTATTAGTTTCAGTACTATCTAAGTTTCAGGAGACTAGATTCAAACCTCAACCAATGTGTATATCACACTGCAACTGGGTGATTGCAATTTAAACCTATACTTAAACATGTTTTATATTGTAGTTTTGCTTTTTTGTTAACAAGGATGAAATACTGATCCTGTATTTTCTTTTAATTTTTAAGTTATATAGATTCCTTGCTGTTCCTTATCTGTGCTTATCAGAATAACAAAGAACTCTTGGCTAAAGGCCCTTACAGAGGACATGATGAAGAGTTAATATCACATTATAGAAGAGAATGTTTACTAGTAAGTTGAATACATATATTTTGTCTATTTTATCATTTTATTTTACATTGAGCAAATATTCCAAACATAGATATGTGATTGACTTTATAAATTTGAATGGGGTACGATGCCTATAATCTATATCTCTTCCTTAAGATGGGAGAATACTTTCAATTTATCCCTTTTTCATGGACCCTGAGTATTGCAGGTAATAAAAAATAAGTGTTCCTAAAATGGGATCAAATTGATTGCATTTTTATATTTAGATTTGTTTCATGCTGTCACTCCCATTTTTGGTGGAAAAGGACGCGATGATCAAGCATGAAGAATTACCATTATTATTTCAGAAAAATAGCATATTTTTCTGAGTTTTTTTAAGTGTTAGTAAATTTGATATAAATAATATCAAAGAATTCTAATTGTAATACAATATTCTATCTTGTCTATTTTTCAAATATTATCACTATCTATATTAAAATATTACTTATTGTTATAAATTTTTTAAAAATTCAGTATTTTTGTACCAGAATACTCATAAATAAAATTGTGAATTCCATCTTTAAACTTTTTCTAATTAGATTTATTTTTCAACTTAACATCAGTCTTTTATTTTGTGAATTTTTAAATTATGATTTTTCCCATTATGTATTATATGTGTATGTATATTATATATATTCATTTTTTCACTATCTTCTTTAGCTGCTTCTTCATACCAATTCGATTTCAGTTTATTAATGTTTATAAGGTTTTATGCAAATATATAAAATGTTCATTGAATGTATTAAAGCAATTTTTATTTAGCTTAAAATTGAAGATCTTAGAAATACTTTGGTAAAATGATTTTGAACATAAATACATTCAACACTTGAAGACTGAATGTTTCTTTCACCATTTTATGACAAGTCACACTTTGGTATTTTACATTGAATTTAAATGAGACCTCAGGATTATTTTAGTATTTCTTGAAGATTTTTTAATATTATTTACTGTGTGTCAAAGAGTCTGAACAGTTATTAAGAAAAATAAAATATATTTCCATTATACAAAATATAAGTATTCCTTTACACAAAGTATATTTTCTTTATAAAAAGTTCCTCAGAGAACTTAAATTGGTGAGGGTTATGAACAAATAATCGTAATGTTCCTTAATAAGTGTCATTATAAAAATAAATATAAATATTTACTCTTCCAGACAAAATAAAGTGCCTGAAATTATTGAGAAGAACATTAATAAATAAGATAGGCACTATTCTGGATCTGGATGAATAAATAGGACTTTTATGCTTTGTAGAAAAGGGAGAACAACATCCCAGCAACAAGGACACCATATATGAAGGCATGGAAAGTATACAGCAGGAAATGAAGCTGAGTCCTTATGACTAGGTCACAAGCAGCAGGGTTAGGTAGACATAAAGAAGCTGGCAGTTCTTGTTGATGTCAGACTGTGAAGAAGCTTGTGCGTCATTCTAATTGAGGTTGCAGTACTTTAAGTTGTATTAAGTTTGCATGATCGAGTTGTCTTCAGAAAATAATTCTGACAGTGGTAAACTAGAAGATAAACTGTAAAATAATAGAGATTAAACCCTGGAGGATACAGAGAGAGAAAGAAAGACGAGAGCCTCAACTACAGCAGAAATAGAATTGGTCTGAAGCAGAGGATAAAGAAGATGGCGAAAGGACTGAAATCAAGAGATTTGTTAACTACTAGATGAGTAGTAAGGAGGAAATAGTCATTACAGCTTACCTGATATATATGGTTTTGTGAAATCTTAAGAGGATGACAGGGTTAGTTTTGGACAAATTATATTTAAGGTATTTCTAGTAGGTTTTGATTTGCTGAACTTAACATTAAATTTCAAAATAGTAATTGATTATGTCTTTGAGTGCAAGTAACAGATACTTCAAGGATTATTTTATTTAATTATCTGAATTGCTATATGAGGAAAGTAATATAATCCCATTTTTAATAAGGAGAAAATAAAGCTAAGAGATTACTCATTTGCTCAAAATTAGATTATCGATTAGTGGCTGGCTGAGTTGAGCTTTCCGTAAACATCTCTCTCCAAAGTCGAAAAAAAGTTACGTAAGAATGATGTAAGAAATAACCTAATTTTTTGTATATGAAATTTAGCTTTAATGCGATTATTTAAAAATAGTATTTATCATGCTATAAAAATCTAATTTCATATATAATTCCTTAAGTAGTATAGCTCTGATTATACCTGAATTCCTTCTCTATCTCTTAACTGTGTATTTTTGTCTTACGGATTTCTCATTTCTAATAGATCGGGGTCAGCACATTTAGCCTGTATTGCCATTTGCTTTTAAAAAATAAAGTTTTATTGAAATAACCATTCTCATTAATTTACATATTACATATGGCTACTTTATGCAGTAATGTCAGGACTACATAATTGGAACAAATTTTTTGGTACCCTTTACAGAAAAAGTTTGCTAATCCTTGTACCAATTGTAAGTCCCATTAGAATTTTCTGTATTAATCACTTTAGTACTCTTGCATCTAGAACAGTTTCTGGAACATGTCATGTACTCAGTAAGACTTTATTCAAGGAGTAAAAGAATTAATTGATTATCTTTAAATTTTTAAATCAAGGAATATAGCAGTACTTACTGGGGTTACTTTACAGGAGAAGATGATGAAATTTTTTTCAAAATATAAATAATATAAAGACTGAATTATTTTAATTTTAAAATTATATATATATTTTTAATTCCCCAATTTTAGAATTAGGAAATGTTCACTTTTGGTGATTTAAATGGCCCCATGGTGATCAAAATAACGTAAGATTCACATGAACTTTAAACATTGACAACAATATTTTTCTAAGAGACTTTCATGCTAGTAAAGAAGGAGGTTGTTTTTCTTGATTACCATTTGTTCCAATACTGTTTGGGAACACACTTAGGTTGTCTTTAAAAGGAATCAACACCTGTTCTTTTTCTCATTGAATTAAGAAATTAAATGAGCAAGCTGCAGAACTCTTTGAATCTGGAGAGGATCGAGAAGTAAACAATGGTCTGATTATCATGAATGAGTTTATTGTACCATTTTTGCCCTTATTACTGGTGGATGAAATGGAAGAGAAAGATATTATCGCTGTGGAAGATATGCGAAATCGATGGTGTTCCTACCTGGGACAAGAAATGGAATGTAAGCTTAAACAAAGCAAGTAGACATCTCAGTTGTTAGGATTGAAAGACTTAAAATTAGATGTTTTTTCTTATCTTTTTTTTTATTCTGTAATATTTTTACATTCACATCGTGATATTTTTTTCTTACTTACAAACAACTATACACAGTAGCATCATTTTTTTTCTTTCACCTCACCTCACCTCACCAAAAACTAATCATTTTCTGAATATTTTGAAATGAAACATCAGTTGCTCCCTCCCCATTAATAAATCATGTTGAGGATGATCATCAGATAATTTCTCTCGCTCTCTCTTTCTCTCTTTACTTATATCTCTTTGTATTTGCAGCTAACCTCCAAGAAAAGTTGACAGATTTTCTGCCCAAACTGCTTGATTGTTCTACGGAGATTAAAGGTTTCCACGAGCCACCGAAGTTACCTGCGTATTCCACACATGAACTCTGTGAGCGGTTTGGCCGAATCATGTTGTCCCTCAGTCGAACTCCTGCTGATGGAAGATAAACTGCACACCCTCTCCCTAAACACACTGTGTAAACTTTTTTTAGTTCTTAACCCTTGCCTTCCTGTCACAGGGTTTGCTTGTTGCTGCTAGAGTTTTTAACTTTTTTTTAATTTTAATAACTGCAAAATACAAATTGACTATACAGACTTTAGCCAGACCGCAAACAATAAAGCTGAGAATCGCATGGCGCTCAGACTTTGTTTTAACCAGAACTGTTGTATAATTACAAATCTGATTAATCTTATTAGGGCAAAATCTTACTTTTGCCACCTTTCTGTTATAGTATTACATTGCTTTTTAAGCTGTTGTTTATCTATAGCTTTCCATTCAGTCTGGATCTTTCCATGACTACAGCCATTTAAGTGTTCAGCACTGTGTACTATACATAATATTTGGTAGCTTGTAAATGAAATTAAAGAATAAAGTTGTATTTATGGCTACCTATGTGTTTGTAAGCAGGTATATTGTATATTAGTGTACAACTTTAGCTGTGATATATAAATTTTGTCTGAGGATTGTTTAAGATGGGTGATAAATAGATTAATATAGTTTTAATTTTGCTATTATGTTAGCATATTGGAAATTTGCTAACTACTTGATATTTAAATATATCTAATTTTTTACTAAGTTGTTAAACTTAGTTTGGCACCTGATCCTGTTTTGAATTCAATTCAGGTTTTCGCTGAAGTGAACGGCTGATATTTAAGTCAAACCACACTGAAACTTTTAACCTTTCTTAGATTAACCTTTTATTTTTTTATATATTTACAAATAATATAGCAAGGTGATTATTTCAGAGAGATCAGAAAAAGTACTTGAAAAAGGGCTATTTAATAGTGAAACTTATAAAATGTATATGTAATATATACACATAGATACACACACATAGGCACACATTATATTCTTCATAATGGAGGACAATGTTTTGCATTATATAATCATTCTATTTTTGTAAATTGTATACCATTTTAATTGAAAATGTTCTCTACTAATCAATGCTGTGAACTGAAGTTGATATTGTTGAATTAGACGTAATAATCTCTTACCTGCTTTTATTTAACTCCTTTTCAAAGGAAAAAGTTATAGAACACTTTGTAGATAAACTGCTGTTTAAGATTGATGAAGTAATATTGTAAATGAAAATCAATGCTTTAAAAGTAATCATGTTACCAAAAACTTATTTTTGAATTTATAAAAAGTTCTTTATAAACAATACTTTGTTAGCATAGTAAAATATATCATTATACTATGTGTGTTTGTTTAGCGTCGCCAAAATTAGTGCTTTTTATAAGTGCCTCTCACATAAGACCCTGGATGACGGAGGAAGAAAATTATAAGCTATTATATGATGCTTCATAAAAGGTATCAGTGTGTATTTCTGAGGTATTCATTAAAAGGAATTGGTCTTATTTCTGTTATAAAGTTAGATTTTACATATTATAGCTATCAAAATGTGTTTTGATTTAGATTTTAAATTTTCACTAAGAATTAGTTTTCTGCATTGATTTTCAATTTTCTGTCAAAAGTTTAGAAATTTCTTGTGTATCATCAAAGCTTATGTAAAGTTTATTCAACATTTTATGATATTCTACCATAATAGAAAGTTGTTTTTGTTTATTTGTATAATTGACTACCGAGACACAAAGTGCTCAAACACCATATGGAAACTGTTCCTTTCAGAAGGTACATCAAGAAATTTTATGTGGCTATTGTGTTGAAGGTAAGTAGTAGTAGTGTTTTTACTTTGTATTTTAAGGACAGTTTACTCATTCTTAGTAATGAATCTAAAGTACTTAAAAACATGACATTTTTCAAGACCTTGGGAAGCAAACTTATTTATTATATATCAACATTTAATGTAGTCTTAAGATTTAGGTCAGTGAAACTTCTTTGCATTATTTACTAGGTTTAACATAAATTATAGCTAGTAATTTAAAACTCAGGTACCTCATGTAACTGTACCTTATAAAACTCATAGACCTTGTCTCCAAATATGATCAGAATTGGTGATAAGGACTTTAACAATGAATTGGGGTCATAAGGACACAGTTCAGTCCAAAGCAGATTTCCCTTCTATTTAAAGGACTCATTTTGATTACTAAAGTACTCCCTTCCCACTCCCCCAAAATGGCATTTTAAAATAATTCAGAGTAGAATACAGACAGCTAGAATTTAAGATCTGGAGGAACTTTTCATAATGTTTTATGAGGCTATAGTCATGAGTGAACCTATGAGACTCCATCATTACTTTTCAGATTGATTAAAATATAATGATGACCTTATATTAGATCAGTAGTTCTCAAAATGTAACCTTCAGACCTATATATAGTTTCTGCCTCTCTGGGAATATAAAAGACGTGAAAATTCTTGAGCCCCCACACCAGAGCTACTGATTCAGAAACTTCTCAAGTGATCTGTGTTTTAACTAGTCCTTCAGGTGATTGGTTATCTGTTGAAAGTTTGAGAACTGTGATACTAAAAACTGTCAGAAGCATTTTATATAGCTTAAAGTGATGCAGTTTAATTCCATTCATTTATGACCCTGTGTTTGTTGGAGGCTTTTCAGTGTTTTCCTCACTTGCAATTTCAAGGACATTGACTACAAATTCTATTGCTTAGTTTTAGATCTAAATTAAATTAAGGTGGATTTTCTTTTCATTTATCTGGTTCTCTAGAAGTTTGATGTCTTTATGAGTCAGGAGTGTTTAAATTCTGCCTGAGAATTTTACCCATCCACCTCAGTATACAATAACATGGAGACTTTTGAGAGCATGGGCTGTGTTAGGGATATACTTGTATAATCATTTTAAAAATTGTACTTTCCATCCTTTAACAGATTAAATAGGATTCTTTTTTGCTCATCATAATTTAATCCAAATTATGTGTATTAGTTTGTGAGGACTGCAGTAATAAAATACCACAAACTTGGATGGCTTTATAAAGAGAAATTTATTTTCTGGAGGCTGAAAATCCAAGATCAACGTGTTCGCAGGCTGTTTTCTCCAGAGGCCTCACAGGGTTCTTCTCTGTGGCTGTGCACAGGTCTGGTATTTCTTCCTTGTATAAGGATATCAGTTATACTGGATTAGGGCTCTACCCATAAGAACTCATTTAATCTTTCACTCTTTTTAAAGACCCATATTTAACATAAGAACTGGTGGGAGGGACACAGTTCAGTCTCTCAGGGTCTGTGGTGGTCCAATTTTATAGATCTCCTTTCCAGAAACAAAAATATCTTCCCTTTAGCCTCAAGATTACAGCATAAATATTTATAGTACTGTTCTTACATCTGCTTTTTCTTTTAGTTTCACTTTATTCCAAAAACTATAGTTTGAGCAAGCCAAGCTAGACATTGTTTGCAATATAGTCATCTAATTCGTTTAGCATTTTCACTGAACACTTCTTTGCTGAATGAATGAAGTCCCCCAGATTGACTCAGCCTTGTTCATTCTTTTTAATTTCATCAGTTTCACTACCTGATTCTGCTGTTTTGTTGCAGTTTTTATTCTTACTTATTTCTTTTCTAGCTTCCATTCCACCTCCCACCCTAGAGTTAACTGCTGTTAACTTTTGTGGTCAGGTTTTTTCTACATCTGCATAGTGTTAAATGTAGTATATTTGCAGCTTTGAGATTTGTTTGGGGCAGGCATGGGAGCAAAAGAGGAGAGAGCCATTGCTTTTAGAAAAACGAAATAGCCATCTTTTTTATAATTGTTCCCACCCACTCTGTACTTTCTAGTCTTTTTCTGGTTTTGATTGGGTGACCTACAGTAATATAATAATAAATAATAATAATAGTAAAAGTAAATGAGTGAGGGAAGTATGTATGCTATAGAATACACACACTCACACAACATAATTTCAAGTACCTTATTCTGTGCAGTTTGTCTCAATCACCATTTCAGACTTCATCTAACTTCATCTTCCATGCCAGCTGTAGGGGAAAAGGATGACCTTTTCCAAGAAAATTGGGAATATTGAGTCTGATTTTTCCCTTCAACTTTATACTTCCATACTGTTAATTTGGTTATTGGTTAAGTAGATTGTAAAAAGGGAGGATGGTCATTATTGATAACCCATTTATATAACCCATATAACATTGATAAATATAAATAAATTCAATTGTATAAAATGAGCTTACAAATTTAGTTACAATGCATCCATTATTTGGGGGCACTGTTACTCTTGTACAGAATTAATTTAAAAAGCTCACTCTATCTGCTGTATTCTAACTCGTATGACATCGGCTAGTCTTAACAAATGATGCTCTCACTTTTTCAGTAATCTAGAGCTAGATTAGTGTGTGTTACCTGGTTGTGAATCAAAAGGACCTGGTGAATTTTTTTAAGATATCTAGGTTCCATCTGTCATGTATATTCTTGCAAGGCTTATTATGTGAGAATTGTGAATATTTGATTTAGAAAGGCACTTCTCCAACTTTTAATTTTTCTAAGCATCATTATGACCTTACTTTGAAGAGTTGAGTTGACCTGGCACAGTAAAATGGAGACATTTGTTTTTGCATTTTCTGTCACAAGAAAAGGCAAAGGTTAATTTAAATTTGCTGATGACTCCCTCAGCCAAAGAGCATTCTCCTTTTGGCATGTGTTCCAGCCAAAGCTGCTTCAAATGTTTTTAGTCCTTCATTTCTCTTGCTTCTGAGTGATTAAGAGTTCAGACTCAACACCAAATGACTTAGGTCCAGATCATGACTCAGCTGTTTTAATAATTATGCTGACCTTCAGTGAGCTTTTAGTTTTTGGTGTACTACAGTTTCTTCATCTACAAAATAGGGTTATAATATAATGTGCCTTGTGGGATTCTTTTAAATTAACATGATTAAATAGATTTCTGCATATTAACACATAAAAATGTCTCCCACATAGTATTCAATAGCTCATTTTATGATTTATTATTACGGGATACTCCTGGCTTTTCCAAATCTCTGCTTTTCTGAGACAGGTTTCTTTAGGTGAGTGTCAGTTCTCCCTGCATTTCTTGCTTCCTTTTCATTCTGCTCCTTAAATATTAGTGTTGCTCTAGGTACTGTACTTGGCTGCTTTCTCACTCTTCACCTTTCCTAATGGTCATGCCTGTGGTTAGTCTTCATATACTGCCAACATGCTGGAATCCACAAGTCAGCCTTTCTAATCAGACTTCCCTTGTGAGTTCTAGACCCATAGAGTTTTCCAGTTGTCTCTTCAACATTTATACTTGGATGTTTCACAGGCACTTTTTAAACTTTGCATATTGAAAACTCAATTCATCACTTCTTTAAAAAGCTGTCATATTCCTTTTGTGAATAATAAACTCAGAAATGGGGAATTATTCTGGATTCTGCATTTATTTTCTATTACCTAATGTGTTGACAAGTCAAATTCTCAGTATCTTGCTTATGCATCCCCCACTAGTACAATGTATGAGGTTTCTCGTCTCTTAATTTGGACAATAGAATTTGACCCCAAGTGACCTCTTTGTCTTTAACCTTGTCCCTACAATCCATCTTCCACTCTGTTAGCAGAATAATCTTGCAAAGAGGTTTATTTTATAGTCATTCCTGGACTGAGCTCCTTTAGAGAAAGGTATAGTATCTTGTATTTGTAACCCTGTACTTGTTAAAAGAGGTACCATCTTACAGGCTTTCTGACCAGTCTCCCCGAAACCACTGGCCGTCTTGACGTGGTCTAGCCACATGTTTGAATTTAAATAAAATAAAATTGTAAATTCTTCTAGTCCTACTAGCCACATTTCAAATGCTCAGTAGCATATGCGACTATTGACTGTCACACTGAACAACCTATTGTAGAACATTTCCACTCTCAGAAAGTTCCATTGGTAGAACTTCTCCAGACCCTTGCTGATGTCGACATCTTCCTGTATTAACACCTCCCGAGCATTCAGACTTCCTCCAGAGAATTAACCTGTATAAATTGGCCTTCAACATGCGTGTCTTTTTATCTTAGTCCTGTCATTAGCCACTTCGCTGTACCTGCTTTTCAGAGAGCATCTCCAGCAACATGGGTCCTATCAGGAAAGCCCACACTACATATTTCATCAGAAGAGAAATGATAGTCATTGGTGGGTAACCCAGAGATTCTAACTGTTGAATGTGGCTACTATTTCTAGGGGTAGGGAAACAAAAGGCGGCAAGCAAGGGTTATAAGAGAGTTGGAGCTCCATAAAAGGGGTCCCCAGGAGTTTGTTTTCCAACATCTGAGGAGGTTCATAACCTGATTACTGTTACTGCTTCCAAGGATTACAATGAAGATAGCTCTAGAAATTTGAAAAGTGGTTAAAGGTGATTCAACTGTCATAATTGCATCAACACTGGTAGGACTAGCAAGCAAAGAAAAACAATGTAAATCAGGTTTTCCTCTCTCTACCTTCCAAATCTAGTTCTTATTGGCAAAACCTAATAGGAAGACAACAAAGAAGTCAGGAAAATGCACTTTGTAGACTCCAGCTCCAACATCACAGAGCAGATGATAGAAGGGTGGAATGGAGCTGAGAAAGGAGAAAGCCAACATGCTAGTTTTCTCTCAAGGATTTGTTTTTATCCAAAGATGTTAATTCCTAAAACTTAATGTTTAAGAATGTATTTATAGACTAGCTCTGGGTCTAAAAGAATAAATTCACTAGTTCTGATTGAAATCTTATTTTTTCTGACTTTCAGCTCTTTTAATGATGGTATTTTTTTATTTTAAAAATCAACAGTGGAAGGATGTCTGTATGTGAATCCATGTCCATTCATTTGTTCACACATTTATAACATGCTTATCACCGGCCACATAATCTGCTAGGTATTATATTTATAGAGCAAAATAAATAGATAAAATTAATATACTCAAATCCATGTATCCACCCCGAGTTAATATTTTGGTATTGATGCTTCTGGACATCTGTGCACATGTAAGTGTGCACACACACATACACAATTATTTTCACTAAAGACTTCTAGAATAAATGTAGATCATTTCTAAGAAGTGTGTGTAACTCTACCTCTTGCTACTCTACAGTATTTGATTATAAGAAAACATACTATAAAATATGGACATAAAATGCAGGTTACTACTTAAGTCGATGTGTATTGTTTTCATACCTTTTGTATTTCTAAATTCCTACTTACTTTTTGAGTTAAAGTGTACAGATTTAAAATTGTGAGCTAAATTATGAAATGTCACCAAACTATACCCATTTACACTACCACCATCAGTGCATTGGAGTTTCCCCATCACAGGTTCAGCAACATAGAGTATCATTAGTATTTAATGTTCTACAATGACAGACAAAATTTTATTTTTTGTAAGAGTGAATATATTTCAATATGTTAATGCTTTGTTTGCATTTCTTGTATACTATCTGCTTATGCCCTTTTGACTTTTTTTCTTATGGGTATTTATGTCTATAAGTTTGCAATAATTCATATTAGGAATCAATACTTTATTCCACACATTGAAAATCTATTTCCTGTCATTTACTTTAAGCTTATAATATTGTTTTATGACTTTATTTTGATGTAACAAAATCTGTTTACTAATGATTTATAATTTTTACATTTGGCAAGGCATTTCCCTATTCACAATTATAAAGTCATTTACCCATTTTTTCTTCAGATATTTTCATGATTTTTGTGTTTTTATTTTTTTAATCATTTGGAAATTAAGGGGTGAGATAAAGATACAAAATTTTCCACAGAGATTATCCAGTTATCAAAATATTATTTATACAGTAATTTTTTCCATTATGACCTAAAGTGTAACTTTCACTGGATAATAAATTTTATATTTGATATTTAAAACACTATTCAGTTCCATTTATCTTTTTGTCTTTTCAGTCATTACTAATTTAATTTCATTGTTTCATCATTGATTTATTTTATAATAGTGTTTTCTTACCTAATACGTCATGTTATTCTCTAACACATACATACACATATTGCTCAGTTTTTCTAGAATTCTTTATTTAATCAAATAAAAATCCTTATGGCATTTTGATTGTGATTATGTCGACTTACATAGATTGGCATATAGGGAAATTGTGACATCTTTACAGTTTTGAAACTTCCTATTAAAAAGGATTGCCATTTTTAGTAGATTCATATGTCCTTCTAGTAGAGTTTTGTCATTGTCTTTGTTTATGTTTAATTCTGGGTGTCTTGATGTTTTATAATATTTCTGTGGTGTTTACTAGTAAGTTTTTACCCCACTTGAAAAAACGTCTTTTAATTGAATATTATTTTTATAGAAGAGAAACTCTCAAACTTCATCTCAGGACCTAATTGTCCTGATTATCATGCTACGGAGACCTCAGCTATGTCCTGTTATCTTTGACAAAGGACAAACAAGCATCACCTCCATACTTTGGAGTTGTACTTAAGTGAAAAGAGTTGCCAGTAGAAACCACACATAGCCAAGGAAATGAATCATTACCTTAGAGTATAAAAGGAGCTTCCCTATACCCCACATTGCTCAGCTTTGGGTAACGATGCCCCTGGGCCAGTACTGGTATAATAAAGTGCTATTTTCTCTGCCTTTGAGTGCCCGGCTGTCAGTCTTCTCGCCCTCTGGAGCCTCTGCTATGGCATTTGGAACCAAACTACAAGCAACCACAATATGGTGAAACTTTGGCAGGCTTAGCAGATGCGAGGAGGCAACAGACTAAAGAAAGTGAAATTCTGTGTGTCTAAGACACCAAGAAAACTGAAATTTCTTAACATATCCACAAATTTATACCCGTGTTTTCCTACTTAATACATCTTGTTATTCTCCAACACATACATACATGTATCGCTCAGTTTTTCTAGAATTCTTCATTTAATCAAATACAAATCCTACTGGTGATTTAAACCAAACTTCTATTAAACAGATTGAGAGTTGTTTTTGTTTTTTGTTTTTTTTTAATAGACTATTTAGCTATTTCTGTCTTGGGATGCCATGATGACTAGCTGTTGTCAAATGTGAAACCATTCCAGGTACTTTGGTTGTGCTGCTCATTAATGAACCAAGTCCACCTCGTCTTTGCTAGTTCAGTGATGCTTCAGACCCCCACCCTCTCTCAGAAACTATTGATAGTGCAAAATACAGCCCAAGAAAAAGGAGAATCCTCCTTCCTTTGTTTTAGAGAATAGCCACCCAATTAATATTTCCTCTATCTAATTGCCTTACTTTCCTACCTCTCCTAAAAGTGTCACTGAGGGAATAACAACAGGGCTAACTACAGCCTGTCTCCAGCTAGACAGCCCTTCCCAGTCATAATGTCATTAAAGAAACATTGGGGGCCTTTTGGCCTTCAACCTGGGGACATCTGCAGATATCTGCAGCTCAGCCTGGGACTCTTACAACAACCCCACAGCTTAGCCTTGAACAACTCCCTCTACGGTTTCAAATCTCTACTCTGCCAGCGCAGGCAGAGAAAAAAAAAAAGAAGGGATAATGAGTAACTTGTTTCTAAACTTTTTCCCAGGCATTTTTGGGAACAACAGAGAGTCTTGGATAACAAGCACAGCTCCTGAGACTCCAGGTCCTGATCACCATCACAATTAGTGACTGTACAGAAGGACCCCTGCCTTCCATGACCCTTAAGTGGCTGAAGAATAGTTTACACACTTCACCCTTCGTCTGCTTGAATGAAACAGCCTTGAACGCTTATCTCTTGGCAGTCTCCCCCCATTCCCCTATCCACAGTCCCCTTCCCCTTTGTCTCTTCCCCTTTCCCAAGCAGGGCAGGCTTCTGTTGACTACCCTCTCTTTAAAGAGTACCTTTCTCTCATTGCCTTTGCTTGCAAATAAGCATATGTACTACTTATTTGTCTCAAATTTTTTACAGACAACGCCGAAGACCCCAACCTTTTCCCACCACACCATCATTCCCTTTGAATTCAGAAAACCCACTTCAGAGCAGCATAGTTCATTGCCATATCTGGTGCAAATTATAGCCACAAGAACTCTTCAAGAATTCTAGTGATCATTTCTATGTATTTTCTTCCTGGGTCATACGTTCCACCTTAACCTGGCGTCTTGCTGGGACTTGAGTGTAGGCATATGAACAATGAGAGGTGATAAGTGTAAATACTGAAGAGGATGAACAGTTTCCCTGCAACATAGCTACCTCAGATGAGGTCATTAAAGGAACATGAGGGAAGGGAAATCTATACTCAAGGAAGGAAGATTGCTTTTATTGATAAATGTCATCAGAATTTTTGAGGTGGGGTATGTTCCAAGATTAACAGCTTCGCTGGAAACTGGCTATGTTCCGCATTCCAATTTTCAGTCTGTTTCTTTCCCAATCAATGACCCAATTTTAATGTAACATGTAATATCATGAGTTCAATTTAACTTTTTAATTCAACCACCCACAAAGTTAGCCTTTGTGTGTGGTTTTAAAAACTATCTTGTAGCTACAAGGGACAAGGGTTTTATTTAGGATACTTGTAGATTTCTTCTTACCCAAACTTCAAATGGGAATTTAAAGCCCAATATTTACCATATTACTTTTTCAAATTTGTCAATGCACTTCAAAGCAACCAATTAATCCTATTATAGTCCAGTTTGCACTGAAATTTGATGACTGCTCCTTATCCAAAGCATATCTTCTATAGACATTTAATCATAGATGGTTTCAGCAGATAATTTAAGTCATGATTTTGTCATGTAATCTATGGACTACCAATGTCCCCTTTACAAAAGGTAACATTAATTTATTTCACTCTAATCAGATTGGAGTTTAAAATTACGGATTATCATTCTCAAGATTCTGTTCCCCTGGAAAAAACTTTTGGATGAATAACTACATTCATTTATATATTTTTTTATTGATAAGGAAAGCAGACATGCCCTGGTGATGCAGCAGTTAGTCAATCATCTCTGAAGGATGCAGGTCACATGCCCCCTAGGTTCGGATCCCAGGTCCAGTGGGATGTTATAAGTGTAAATACTTATGTGGGGAAAGCAATCACTGTGAACAACTGAAATGGAAATAAAATGTTTCTCCCTCCTCTCTCTTCTTGCCTGTCTGCCTACCCAGTTTCATTCATGCCTGCACCTTTTTTAAAAGAAAATAAAATGAAAAGGGAAGCAGAACTATGGTGGGTTGCAAGATAAGATACCTATAATAATCAAAACTATACAATTGTGGGATATTCTGTAAGTGAAATTCTAGAAGAGAAGTTGGTGAAACAAGTTATCGCTGACAGTCTACTTGGGTATTCAAGCACGCTCAGTTGTTGAAGTGGGACCCTGAAGAGATATCTGAGAAACTCTGCCCTCTATAACTACATCAACCAATATAATGAACCTGGGGCATCCAAGAGTCAACAGAATTAATAATCAAAGACCTGATTACATATTGGAGGTATGAGCAGGTACAAGCTAGAACCTCCTGGCATTCCTGCATGTCAGTTACCACATGTAATAGCATGTGCTATTTTTTCACTTCTACCTTCCAATTCTTACAATTCTTTTGGTCAGTGCTTAAATACCAACCATAGAGAAAAGGAGATTCTAGAAAACGGACTTACAACCTTTAACAGTTAATACATTTTAGGTTACCACACACACATCAGCAGATGGTAAAGGCATTGAAAACAGACAGCCACAGAGCAGAAAATAATTATATTAATATAAAAATTGATACAAAAATGCCCTAGACTCCAATAAAAAAATGAACTTCAATCGGGACTTCAGAAAAACAAATCCAAGTGATGGATAGACAGAAACCTGCTCAATATTTTTGTAATTGGGAAAATGAAAATGCAAACCATATCGAGATAACGTATTGCTAACCACAGAGTTAAGCAAAAATCGTTTGACTACTAAATGTTGGTAAGTATGTGTATGTAACAATAAGAAAATTAAAATAATAATAGTGGCTATGTAAATTAGTGCAACTATTTTGGATAAATTATTAACATTATTATAAAGCATCTGAAGTTCTAAGCATATTATTCAGTGATTCCTAAATATTTTTCTTAAAGATATTTGGGTTCATATATATAACTTGACATACAAAATATTTTCAGAGACATTGTTTGTACTGGAAACAACTAATAAATTTAGGAAAAAAATCAATAGTAAACTGATAAATTGTAGTATATTTACATAATGGAATACTATGCAGTATTAAAAAGAAACACAATGGCTGCATATATCAACATGAATAAATCTCATTGAGTGAAAGAAGCAAGGCAAAAATATATACAGTATAATTCCAACTATCTGATGTTCAAAAAACCTGGGTAAAATAAAAATGTATAGGAATGCATTCATAAATGGTTAAACTTACACAAAAATTTTAAAGAGTAAGAGGATTACCACATAAATCATGATAGTGATTATCTCTGGGAGCAGATGAGTGATTGGAAGGGACATCTGGGAGATCTCTGGATTATGTTTCAATTTCCTATGAATTGATATATTTAAATTTTATGTAAAATGTGTATGTTTGCAATTGCAGTTTTAAGTCTGGAGCTAGGAGCAAAATAGTTTCTTAAAGATATAAATTTGAGAGTCATCACCTCTGAGATGTACTTAAAGTCAAAGGAACTCATGACAATGTGATAAGATGATGTAGAGAGAAGAGAAGAGGTCCTAGATTGACTTCTGACACTCATTAAAAAGTCCAATATTGGAGAGAAAATCAGTAAAGGAAAGAGAAAAGAACATCACATAAGCAAGAAAGACTGTTATCACTTAGCTCAAAAGAGAACAATTTTTCTACAATTAGAAGAATGTCACATAAGTGAACATTTATTCTTGAGTAAAATGAGACCAGAAGGTTACCTTGATGAGAATCATTTCAGTGGAGACAGAAAGCATGATGGAGAAATTTCAAGATTTCAGCAGGTACCTCCTTTCTAGCAACATGACTGACCATGCAACTGGAAAACATGCCAATTAACAAAACAATTAAAATATTGGACAAAATTTTAAAATAGTTGTAATGTTTTTCTTAGACTGGAAAGAAAATGAGGAATATTCTCAATGGCCAAAACTCAAAAAGCCTTAAATACATTTTGATCCACTATGAGAAAAGAAAGAAAGACTCCATTGCTTTTTAATCTGCCCATAGAAAAGGCAATTTTTGCAAAATACTACAAAAATACTGTTAATGTTTGAAAAAATGTAGCCAGAAATGGAGAAAAGTATTAAGATTACACGATTTACTATTTCTTGGTATTTTTCATGTTATAAC
The DNA here is from genome assembly GCA_004363575.1 of Solenodon paradoxus. Lineage (NCBI taxonomy): Eukaryota > Metazoa > Chordata > Mammalia > Eulipotyphla > Solenodontidae > Solenodon > Solenodon paradoxus. The sequence goes on from RJWH01000171.1 coordinate 1,075,597, forward strand.
TTTGCTTTTTCTCTTCTTATTCTAAATAACTATTAATTTTCCTATTTAATTTTGCATTTTTCATTTAAAAGTTTCTTTTCCCAACATCAGATCTTTGGATGCATAAAATTAATTGAGGTCAATTAGCAGGGGAATGAAAATAAAGTCTGGCACCCAGGCATTATGAAATAGAGGGAAAACCTTCTCTTTGAGAAAGAATGGCTAAGAAACTTGTCTCTTTAACTTTGCACCCCTTTGGAACCACAAACTATGTTGGGGATGTGGGTTTGAAGCTGGAACTGACACTGCATTTAGGGTCCCCAAAATCTCAAGATGAGAACTTTTTCATTTAAAGTGATTGCAAGCTGGTTGAGAAAGCAGGAATTTGGCAAAAACGAATAAAAACCTTTGTGGTTCAAGCAACTTACATCCAGAAAGGCTGACAATAAACAATGAAAGAGGTTGGTCCTGACCTGAGACAAATCATTTTTAAATTGACTTTGTATAAGTCATGACCAGAATATAATTATAAACATGATAAAAATTGTCATAAAGAGTTCTTTCAAATGTTGATGTTGGAAAAGAATTTACCTCTGTTTTGAGGGCAGTTAGGCAGAGAAAAGAATTTCAGAAAGGTAGAAGGGTTAAAATAGCATGATAAATACAATTGCATGATCAGATTCATAAATCAATAGTCTGGTTTACAAATTACTTTAGAATTTCTCTCTAATCCTTTGTTGAGGTGGATGCACTGATCTCCTTGCTGGCTCCTGGCAGTTCCTTCAGGGTCTGCCTCAGGGCAGAAGCCTGCTTCATTCAAGGGCTTGCCCTTCCTGAGGTCACTCATACCTGGGGTCCCACAGATGCATGGAGGACATATCAGGCCATTTCGACATGATACTGTGACATAGATGCTACAGAGTTCTCCCCTGGGTTAGCCTTGACTTTGACATCACAGTTGTCCTCTCACTAGCTAATCCTAGCTTTCCCTGTCACTTTCACGAGTACCTCTCTCTTCCGCACCAACACTATTTCAGGCTTCAGTCCAGAAAACTCGATCTATGCTCATTCATGTGAAGTTAGACATGATTTTGTTTCTCTTATAAATTGATGCAAAAATACAAAAAAAACCCATTAAGTAGTTATTTCTCATTATGGGTTAGTAGATTAGTATTTTAGGTTACAGGCTAATAAATTAGTATAAGGGTAATGAATTATTATCAGTTTCATTAATTCGAGCCAGTTCATCTAGGTATGATCAACCTGGTTGATACTGAGTATTCAAAATTGCAAAGAAAAATGACTAGAGGCTCCTGTAACATGAACATTTACTAATACTTTTGTCAAATTGCTCTGTCTTCTCCAGTGTGGGTATGTCGGAAAAGGATTTTGATTATTTATAATTTTAGAAATGTTTATAATTAAAGAAGGGATATTAGACTGAGACAACTTGATTGTTTTCTTCTAAATTCCCAGTAGGTGGTGTCATAATACTGTATTTAGGGCATGATTTTTTTTTTTTTTTCTAGTATAAAGTGGAAAAAGACGCAAACCAGCTAATATACTTTCTCAAATATATGTACTTTCTTTTCAAAATCTTCTTGCTTTTTCGCCTAAAATGACTGTCATAAATACCTTGAATATTTGTTATTTCTTCAATTGTCATTTGTGTAAGAAAATATGTACCAAGGAGTATCTTATTCTTCTCTACAATTATACACTACTACACAATCAATCAAAAGAATAAGATGAACAAAATATTTTCAGGAAAAAAAATGTTCCGTTCCATGATTCTTCTTTTTTTTTACCCTCAAGTCTTAGACATGGGAACAAACATTCTTGTCTTAGAAGTAAAGCAGGGATGTAACAACCTGTCAAAACCACTATAACCTTTACTTACATTCAGAATGTTTTGTGCTTTTAACTACTCTTGGGAACTCTCTACATAATAAATGACAGACCTTGTTGAAATTCAGCTCTTTCTAGTTGAATGCATTCATTTTCCTGCCTTACATTTCAAGAATTTTTATGTTCCAGTTTGACAACACAAGGCATGTACATACGTAAGTCAGAGAGTAAGTAATATGGACTCTTTGTAAGGATGACTCAACATTCCATGTAGCATTCCTTATTTTCAGTGTCTCTTGAGCTAAATAACTACTCTTTAACAGGTTTTTGTTTGTTTTCTTCTTTCATTTGTGCAAACTTATTTAGCGTATATTTGGTAAGTGTATGTTAAATAAATGTGTTACTATATAAGTTAAAATGATTTCTCTTTAAAATCTTCCTGTACCCAGAGATTGTATCTCTAGTATAAATTCTATTGTTTTGGTAATTTAGTGCTTGTAATACTTTAGTAGTCAGGAAACTGCAGATGTCTCCTTTCTATGGGCTTGGTCTTTAATGAAATGATGTAAATTATTTTCAAAAATATTAAGTAACTTATTTTTAAAGTCTGCAAAAGAAATTAAATCATTTTAAACTTCTTATTGTCTTTTTTCTAAGATAGGAAGGAAGGGAGAGGAGGAAGAATCACTTAAAGAAGAAAGGAATGAGAGGGAGAAACATCTTTATTTAGTTGTTCAGTGTGATTTTTAACCCTGACCCCAGTTCTCAAGCCAGGCCCTCAAAATTTATGGGGTGTGCGTGCCATCTAACCCACGAGGGTGTACTTTCTAAAAATTAAATTTAGTTGGCATAATTTTAAGTTAAAAGAGATAGTGTTTGAAAAATACTAAGACATCTTATTGCATTCAAGGAAATGTTTAACACCCAGGTCTTTCAAATGTCAGGAAATATTTTGGTTTCAGGGACTTCAGCAATAAGAATTCATGGCTGTTCTCTGGGAAAGTTGTCTTTTCACTTCATCATTGAGTGTTGTGGTTTGAGAAGTCATTTCCTGAAGTCTCCATAGAAGCTCTTGGAGTTTAATCCTAAATTGTAATGGTATCCAATGGTAGGAATAATGATATTTCTCCCAGACAACCAAGATGCATTATCCCAAGTGTTATGTACTGAGTTATGTGCCCTCAAAATTCTTATGTTCAAGTCTCAGTCCCCAGTATTGCAGACTGTATTTGTAGTAGGGTTATTAAAAAAAACAAATAAGTTAAAACAGGTTATAAAGTTGCACCCTGATCCAATATGACAGGAATACAAGAAGAGGAAATTTGGACACAGATGTGTAGAAATTTAAGAATAAATGAAAACACAGGGAGAAGATAGATATTTGCAAGCCAAGGAGATGAGCTCAGAAGAAATCAATATACCAACATTTTTGAAGTGCCAAAGAATGAAGAACGAAATAAAAAGCTAATATGTGTGAGAAGAAGCACTTCTGGAATGGTGAATAAGGACTTCTGAAAATACGTGGCTCCATAAAAACAGCGAGAACAATAGAAAAAAGATTAAAAAAATGAACTTTCATCAGCTCAAAATTAACTTTAATCAGGCTTGTAAAAATCCGCTTAATCCTTTTCCTCTTCTATCAATGAATTCTGCAAATTAAATATATATGGATATATACAGATATATCTGTATATATGTATATAATTTCACTAAAGCTGGCCTTATGCAAATCCATACTGTCAATCACGTTCAACTTGTCATATCCCAAAACTCCGTGGTAGCCTTTGACACCAGCAGCCTAGCAAGCACCAAAAGAGACAAAATAGGTTTGGTTTACTCCAGAAAAATACCATCACCAGATGATTGTTGATAATTTAACTGACAGCCTCCTGGAAAAGCTCAGTTCACAGGGCTTATTTTTTACTTGAACTGACTTTGAACTCGATCAGAGGGAAATGTCCTATGTCTAGAGCATGTGAAAAGCAATCAATGAATATTTGTTTAATATCCAGGTGGTTGAAATGGCAATACCAGCTGAGGCAAATAAGAAGCAGGTCCAAAAAGAAAAAGAAAAATTTCAGAGAATAGGATGTCTTTGTGGGATTTTAAAGATCTATGACACATTCTTGGAGATTTCGAAGGCCAGGGCCTTGGTCTGCCCAGGACAAGAAAGACTTAAGTCCTTACATCTCTCGCAGATAGGGACCCAGGCAGAGCACATGGTACTCTTGCCAGGTGAGAAGACAGAGACCGAAGTACATAAAACAGACAATGGGAATTTATGCAGCATAACACCAAAGAAGAGGGCCATTTTGCATTTGTTTGTGAGTTACAGATGTCATTTTATGTTCTTTCTTTTCCAGGCTCTTTTCCTCCTGACAATGGCATTTCCCTACTATCAATTTCACTCTCTCAGCCAAAAAACACAACACGATTTTCAGAAGTGCCTCTCACCTCGCACTGCCATCGAATGGCTTCAAAGATGGCAATTAACTTTAAGCTAAACATCATGGAAAAAAGGGCTGACTGCCTACGGCTCCACTGACCTAGCTTTAGTCTGTACTCCTTGTCTGCTTCAGTCCCTCTCCAGGGCTTTTTTGTATTAATGTCCTGGTGCTACAGTTGTTTCTTCCTTCTTAGGAAGTGAATCCTCTAATAGGAGATTACTCCATCATTAATGGAAATCTTCTGATCAATTAATCTCCAGAGTTCTGAAAACATTGATACTAATAAACATTTGATAAACATGTAATTTGAAATAATATGTGTCCTATTTACTCTGTGTCTAAAGGCACTGATAAGGTTGATGTTAACCTGAACCAATAGACTGTAAGTCAAATATATCCTGGTACCTCGCGAGCAGCAGGTGCGTAGCCTGCCATACAAAAGTCAAGAACAATACTGTTCTCTCTTCCTCTTTCTAGAGCACACTGATCTCACCGCGGACAGTTGCATGGGGTTATTAAGACTATGGATAAAGAATACTCGTGAACAAACAATCAGCTGGGAATAAACAACAGTCAATGGAAACACAATGTTGGCCCAATTACAGGCAGAGAAATACATCCCTTCCTATCAGCTGTCATGTCTTGTTTACTTAATTGATTCACCGCTTAATTAGTTAACTGAATGAATACAAATCATTTTGTAATAATAAGTAGTGTGTTGGGGGTGTTTTGGTGGCTCTTATCTTTCTTTAATGACATCCATAGCCAGGTCTTTGCTGTAACCTGAGATAGAATATAAATTCAGAGGGTACACTACATTTAGCAGTTAACAGTTGGCTCAAATACAACTCACAAGTTACACGTTCAGTCATTTAGTTCTATTTTTTTAACTTTCAAAATTAGGCATTAACATTAATAATTTATATCTATTCATATGCACATATATTTTTTTTTCAATATTTCTTATGTTCCAGCTGTCACTCTGTAATCAGTTTTCTTCTTACTGAAGTATTTCTGAAATTTCTTTAGCTAAGTAATAAAATTTTTAAGTTTTTGCTTTCTAAAATGCCATTGCTTCACCCGTGTTCTAGAAACAGTCTGACTAGATACAATTCCTGCTTGGTATTTATTTTCTGTCAACACTTTAGGATCTTTCCATTGATTTCTGACTTTTCTTGCTTCTGTTGAAAATTCTATCATAATTTGTTATGAATCTCTTATGCCTTTGTAGGTGAGCCTTCTTTTCTCTCTGATGTTTTTAAGATCTTTATTTTTTTGGTGTTTGCATTTTCACTATAATGTTTCTAGGTGTGTGTTTCCTTGAATTTATTATATTTGGAGATACTGGCACATACTTTTCTCCACACAAGGGAGGAAAAAGGATCTTCCTTTTTGTGTTTCAATGATTCCTTTTTCATAGTTTTAATCTAGCCAGTAGGAGGGAAAAGAGACTATTGTGGAAGAAAAATAGCTGCTTAATAGCTTTATTCCAGATACTGGATGCACTATCTTATGCCTAAAACATAACTTCTTCCAACCACTTTCTTGGAACAAATACCAGTCATGTAGTCACATCTCTGTGAGACAGCTGCTGAGATAGTTGCTTCACGGTCCATCTTTTGCTTTCCAGGAGTAGAAAACATTTACCTCTGTCCAAGGAAAAGAGTCCAAAGTCATTCAGCTTGTATATCCAGACAAAAGTCAAAGCTCAGCAGTGCTCAATGTCGTAAACTGAATAATGGCCACCCAGAGATATTAGGTTCTAATCTCTGGAACCTATAAATGTTACTTTATAAAGAAAAACGCTCTTTCAGATGTGATTAAATTAAGGATCTTGACATTGGAGATTATCCTGGATTATATGAGTGAGCTTTAGATGCAATCACAAGTGTTTTTTATGAGAGAGGCAGAAGGAAATTTGAGACAGACAGAAGAGAAGAAGGCAGAAAAGCAGAAGGTCATGTTAAGCTGGATGCAGAGACTGGAGTGACGTCCTGACAGCAATCACCAATAACTGGGAGAGCTAAGGAACAGATTTTCCCCTGGAGCCTCCAGAGGAAGTGCAGCCCAGTTGACATGTTGATTTTGGCTCAGGGAAATGAATGTTTTACTTGAGGCCTCAGAAAATGTGAGAGAGTACATCTCTGTTGTTGGAAGCCACAGGTGTGTGATGATTTGTTATGGTAGTCACAGGAAGCTGAAATATTCAGATAAGGACACTTCACGATCATTTGTGCATCTATTTTGAATGGATCCCAAGGACAATGGAAAAATTAACTCGCTGCTAGACCTCCTTTTCATTTTTTTTTGGAGAAGAGAGAACATTTTTTTAGAAGTGGATGCCATAATACCATCTTTGATGGGATAAAGTTTGATGGTAGTTCACCATGATAAATGTGTTCAAGACCATGCAAAGTAGTTCTGTCTCTTCAATGGTCTCTGTAGTTGCTCTGTGCTTCATTAATATAGGGATGTGATCAAGTTAATCACACTTTAAACCATCATGATTATCATTTGCCTGTTATTTCTGGCGATTAAGGAATGAGAGACTTGACCTAAATGCTTTGTATATTAGAAAAAGGTTTTTGCTCTTCCAGAAGTACCCTTTGGCCCTGTGTCAGCCAATGTGATCTACTGAGTTAATGCTCTCCAATTTATGCCACTTTTGTGGGATGGAAAAAATCATACTGCTCTCTCTTCTTCTAAATGAGAAATGGACATGTGACCTAAGCTAGAGAAATTGAGCTGACCTTAGGGCTTTGACTTTTGAGAAGAGAGACTGAAGGACAGAAGAGTGTTGAAGCTCATACTTCATGAAGTTACCCTTGACTGGATGATCAACATGCCTCTTCGATCCTGCTGTCTGGAACTCCCGAGCTGCTCTGCTCTAAGTTTTTCCTGAGTCTGAACGACCAGACTTTTTGCCAATTTTTAAAGCTTCTCATAACGTTAAAATAGATTTCATCCTTTCTAAGTGGGACATCATAAATTTCTTTTGCTTGCAACTAAACAATTCTACCAGGAGTTAGAAAACTAAATTTGATGTTTTAAGATTATTCTGCACCAAAGGAAGCAGGTCACCTTTTAACTGAAAAGTTATGAAGGGAAATGATCCTAAATATCTAAACATTATCTCAGTTCCTTTCCTCAGTGCTTGAAAAATGTCTGCATTAATGCTAGGGAGGAGGCCCACATTCTGGTAATGAACAGATGTTTTACATTAAGAAATATAGCATGTATTCAAACTTACTTCTTAAAAATACACAGTTAATCATGTTTTGTTCTTTGTTTTTTGGTCATTTTTACAGATCAATGCCTGTGTGGATATTTCAGCAGCATTTCTACTAAAGGAAATTCTTTTCAAACAACAGAGATAAAACAAAATAATTTGATAACATTTTTAATATTTTTATATATTTATATATGTATTTATATATTTAATATTTTTATAATGGCAATAAGTGAATATATTAAAAACACAGTGTCTTCTTAAAGAAAAATTCTGGGATTGTATTTTGTCAAGATAGTGTTTTAGATTTCCTATATTATTTTACCATGGTTTTTTTTTAAAGAAAGTGTGCTTGTATTGTCTGTTACTATTAAATTGACAACCGTTTGTAGATATAATGCCATTCAAGGTTTAATCAAGAGATAGGAATAGCATCATAACTTCGATGAAGTTTAATATTAAGAATTAATTGCTATACCCTTTTTAGAGCACCAGAGGAAGAAAGAAATCCGTTAAAAGGTATTCATCCCCTCAGGAGGAGAGAGTGTGGTGATGACCTGGTCGATAGGATGGTGGAGTTCTCTAAAGTTCACTGTCAGCAAAAATTGCCAGGAAGCTACCTTCTGGGTGCTGGGAAAACTCCATGGAGAACTGTGGCTTCATGGCCATAGTAGAAAGTTGTCTGAAGGAGAGATGTGTTGGGGAGCTGCCCTTTGAGGTGCTGGAGAAGCGCTCTGCTGGTCTTCCTGCACCTCATTAACAAGCAATGAAAAACACACAAGAATCAAGTCTCTTTTTCCTAAAGTGTTCTCTGGAGCCATCTGCTGACAAAACTGTGTCATCTGAGAAAAAGAGAAAGGTTTGCAGGATCCATTTCCAGTATCAGGATTCAGGACAATGGAGGGTGGACTTGGAAATGAAAGCTAATAAAGTGATAATTGGCACAAGGTAAGTGAGTAAGCTTTTCTTTTTTACTAAATGAAAGCAATGCATTTTGCAGTACTCAATATTCAATGATTTATCCAGTAAGGGAAATCAGTCTTTAGGTAGAAATTTACATAGGGCTTGATACAGGTGTTTCAATGGAGAAACAAGAAAGTTAAGTTTAGTTTTTTAAATATTCTTATGAAATATTAAATATAGGTGCTTTTATGCAGTGAGAGTACTGGAATCTTCAATTTCAGCTTGAGAAAATGCTCCCTTGGAAAATAATTTTCGTATAAAAAAGACAGACTGACCACAAACAGTTCATTCCCTTGGGGAAAAATCTGTGGTTTCTTAAAAATTGAGTTCAGATTGTATTTGTATGGTTAGGGCAAAGTTGATTTTTGTATACTGCATCTAAGACATGAAATTGTATTCCATCCAACTGGATTGGATGGGAATAAACAGTCCATCAGCTGAGATTGCATTTAAACACATTATAAATTGTAAAGTAGTATGTAATATCTGTTCCAGAAGGATTTTTGTTTCAACTATGCTTTTTCTAATGTCACTTAACTCCATAAATTTTTTCCAATTCTACTTGCAGAAGTGATTCTTAAAAGTTGTTGAAGTGATGTAGCAGAGCTCAACAGGTTAATTTACAATTTCCTCTTTATAACCCTCTGTGACTAGTGGTATCTACTAGAAAATAATGGATTCTAGGTTTCATCTAGAGCCAAACTAACTCCTTCCCAAATCTGGATCCAAACATGGTTAGAACTTCAAACAACTACAAATCCCTAGAAGTTTCTCCAGAAATCCTGGCATTTCATACCAATCTTGTAATATTCTGAAAACTTACTGTCCAGAATATGTTTTGCAGTGGCTGCAAAGCTAACCAGAGTAGAACTAAACTGGAGCAAGGCTTTCTTATCTCCCGAGGTATGACATACAAATATTACAAAATGCAAAAATCACTGAGTGCTTTATATAGCTGAACATATTTTTGTGCTGCAACTTCTAAAGTTCACCTACTGACACAAGATTTACCCATATCTCAAGATTAGTTTCTAAAAGTTTAGAATTTCCAAATGTTCTCCAATCAGAAACCATCAATGATAATTTAAGCAGAAAGGAAAACACACGAGTAAAGCTAAAGTGTTTGCGGCTCATGTTCCATCTCAATTGCACAAATGAAAGACTAGATCTCTGAGTATCACAGAGTAGATACATGAGCTGCTTAGCAATATAATTTTTTATAAAGTTATATAAAAGAGTTGTTGTCTAATTGCATAATGTAGAAACCCCCCCCTTTCTTAAATTAATTTCCCAAACTCCTCATTTCTTAATTACTCTAAGTACTGGTTTCATGTTGTTTGCAAGTAATTTTCTGCTTCCTTCCTCCCTTTGTGGTTTACTAATTTTGAAAGAGTTATGTTCAGTGTATTCTACCTCAGACGAATCTGAAAATCTACAGAGTCCAGGGTGAATTTTCATTTTCTGCACAAGGGGAGATTTCTAAGAAATCTTATAAACAGTATAGTCAGATGGTGTTTTTGTTTTATAAGCCAATGAACAATTCCTTACAAATTCGGTAACTTGTTGGAGGCATGTCTGCCGAGTGCAGGGTAAATTTCCATTTTCTGCATGAGGGGTGATTTCTAAGAACTCTTATAAACAGTGTAGTCAGATGGTGTTTTTGTTTTATAAACCAATGAACAATTCCTTACAAATACGGTAACATGTTGGAGCTTCTGCGTAAGAGTAAGCTTTCCTTCCTTCCAATTGAATACCATCCCTGCTTTATTCCTTAGAGGACCCATCCCTAAGATTCAAAAATTTCCAAATAAAGCCAGTGAGCGGAAAGTGATAAATGCATCTTTTTACATTTGTTTAAATGGAAAAGTTAGTCATCTTCAAAAAAGAAGCTGTTACTCTTGAGATTAAAAACCTGGTGACAACGATCATGTTGAGACAATCATCCACCAGAGGAACACTAGTAAAGGCAGCCAGCTCTTGCTTTTAATAGTGGAGAGCTTTCTGAGAATTTTACATCTTAATCTCAGCAATGAAAGAATTCTATAAAAAGGTCTGATTGCTTTTGAATCATACCATTATCTCATCATTAAGGACTCAGTAAAAGTTGACTGTAAAAGGAGATAGAGTAAACAATATTTGCTGAGAAATGGTATTGTAAAACAATCAAACTCAGTAAAATAATTTAGGGCTTGATTTTCAAGGAACTAGATATGGAGAACTCTTTACAGAAGAAAAATAGTTCAGAGCAAGTAGAGAATTAATTACCTAACCTAAAGTCTGATGTGTATCAATTTTCCAGGAACATGGAGTGCCCAGAAGATTTTTGGTTAAACGTTATTTCTGGATGTATCTGTGAGAGTGACTATAGATTGCATTAGCATTTGAATGGGTGGATTCAGTAAAGCACACTTCCTTCTCCAATGTGGATGAGCGGTGTGGAGTTCACTGAAGGCCTGAATAGAACAAAAAGGCAGAGGAAGAAAGAATGGACCCTTTGCCTGACTGTTGGACTCAAACATTGTTTTTCTCCTGCTCTTAATCTGGGAATTTATATCATAGTTTATCTCTTCAGGCCTCTGGATTCCAACTAAACTATACCACAGCTTTCCTGAGTCTCCAGCTTACAGACGGATGGCAGAACATAGGACTTCTGAGTCTCCATAAGCGCATGGGCTAATTCCTTGATAATAATATCTCTTATAACTATATTATATAAATGCATACATATATATGCATACATTATCCTATTGGTTCTGTTTCTCAGGGGATTTCTGACTAATAATACTTTCAATAGATTCTATTCTCACAAATAGTATTCCTAATTTGACTATATTAGAATACTTGTAAAATTTGTAAGCAATTAGGTATACAAGCAATTTTAAATGATTATGGGATGCATGTGTAGGTGTTAGGAGGGATGGTGAAGAAAAAAATGGAAATAAGTGTTAGTGAAATAATGAATCTCAATCCATAACTCGGTTGAAAATGGTATGATAACAGTTTGTGTAGTTGGAGTGAAACATGAATATTTTAACCTGATTCATAATTTGTTAGCCTATATTCCAGTCTCCTTTAGTAAAAAGAAGCGGCCAATTGATAGTATCATTCAATTCTGGATGGTTGTTTGTGTTGAGTGTATCTACATTTTATTAAATGTGAATTATAATTCATTAGATTTATTTTAATTAAGCTGCTCCACTTTACTGAGATGTCAGCGTTACAAAACTCCTGCTAAATAAGAATAATTAGTATGTTTCTTGTTAGATAATTTCAACATCTGTGCCCTCTTGGTATTGTCATCTATTGATTGTTTTCACTCATTCAAGTAGAAATTTTCCTGGTTCTTGGTATGATAGGTGACTTGTGATTATATCCTGGATCAGTATATATTATGTTCTGACACTGGATCTCATATAACTCCTCTGTTTTAGCAGCCTACCTCCATGCTGGTAAGGAATATTAAAGCACTCTTCATTACTGCTAGGAGAAGGTAGAAATCTAGATTTCCCACTAGGCTTCTGTTGACACCATTATGGGACTGGGGTGATTGTTTCAGTCTACGTCATTGCTATTGGAAGAGAGTGAGAATTCAGATTTCACACTAGACCTTCACTGACAACTGCCTGGTTAGAATGCTTAACTTATTGCTTCCCACATGGCCTCCACTGACACCATGGGGAGGGGTGGGAGTGCCCTTATTAAATATGGGCAGTGGTAACACTTCTGACTCCCCGCTAAGCCTCATCTGATACCACTGGAGTATGAAGGAGAGGGTCCCTTATTTGTATCCACTGACACTAGCAGAGTGGAGTGGGATTCATTGATGCTTGATAAAGATCAATTTTCTGTCACTCAGGCTTCTCTGACATGGTACGAGCAGGTGTGAGTACAGATGATCACCTCTACTGGTGGGCCAGGTTGGAAATCTAAATGGGGTGGGGGGCATGGGGCAGCAGTTTCTTTTTCTGGGATGTTTATTTAGAATTGATCTGTTACTGTCTACCTATCCCTTTCCTGGACCTATGGGTATGGGACTTGGCTTTTGTTGAGATTTAATTGTCCACATCAAGTTAGCATTTCCTGGTCCTTGAATTATTCAGCTCAAAATTTGGGATGTGTGAGGCACTGAGAAGACCCAGGGAACTCACTATGGTGTCATTAATGGGGTCCTTGAGTTACTTGCCGGTCTATCATCTTTCTACATTTCAGAGCCTTCTCTTGTTTATTTTATGTGCAGTATCTAGGATATTTAGTTGCACTTAGTGGGAGAAAGAGAGAAAAGTGTCTCCCTTCCATTTTTCCAAATAGAGAATAATTTCTCAGTTGTCAATACTAAAGTTATGAAAGGAGGGATAAAAAGCTTGAGATACATGCAAATGGAATGGAAGGAAGTTACTAAGAAGGTTTGAAAAAGCAGAAGAGGGAAGGCAAGGATTAAATTGATTTAATAGGGTAGAAGTGTACTCAGTTTGCTGTAACTAGCAGCTTCTCACAACAGTCTTTCCAGTCCACAAACATGCAGACTCTCAGCTCCTCCCCCAGGAAAATGAGATATTATCTTCAAATCTGTAGGGACAGAAATGACAGTAATGATTCCTTAAAACTTTTTCCAGGATTTTTGCTTAATTGGGCAGACCCGGCACCAATATGACTGCATTCTTGCTTGGTTATGTGATAAACAGATGCTGATATTTATTTTCATTTCTACCCATTTGCAAACTTGAATTCTCTCATGGTTTAAGCAAAAGCAATGCAAAATGTGATATTACCGGGAATTTCATTTGACACAGAATTTCATGGTTTTGCCAGATTTGTGGGGCCTGAGATTTTATTTTAACCTATAGCTCATAATCTCAAAATATTCCAACTCATGCAAATTAGGTTGTTTTTGGAAGAATGCAGTTCTCTAAAAACCTAAAAAAACCCTCTCCTTCAGTTTTCCAGTGTTCCATCATTGAAGCCACCATTCTCAAACTTACAACTTGAGACTCATTTTTGATTTTCATTCCTTACCTCTCAGCTTAACTAGCTGGGGTGAGACTTTGTACAATATTGATTTAAAGCCAAGAAAAAAATAATGACTGAGAACATGGTAAGCAAATTATTTTAGAAAATGAGCGCACAACGTATCATCTGGGACCAGTGTAGAACTTTATTCTGTGTAGTTAATCAGGAAGCTTTAGTTTATTCAAGCATGTATAAGTTATACAGTTGAAATATGTGCACATTTTCTCCAGTTTAAGAAATAAAGCAGGCCCTAGAAGATTTGAAGAAGTTGACTTTTTCCTCTTTTTAAAGTAGTGATATTTATAATTTCTTTTGTTCACAATGCTATATTCATTTTAAGGTATTGAAATTTCATCTCAGTCCTATGTTTCACATGATAGTTTTCTTAGACTTCCGAATCATACATCGCAGCACCAGTTGAATACTTTCTACAAAAAGTGGTTAGATAAGAAAATTTGTCCCACGTCAACAGTGGGACTTGAGAAGCCCATGGTACTAATTACTTTCTAGAAGCATCTATTTACATATAGCATATAGATTATAAAATACAAAGCACATCTACAGTCCTAAAGAAAGTTTTTATGTCAGGTTGTAGAGAAGGACTAGGGTGAAGTAAATCTTAGAAGTATGATTTATGTTGCTAATACAAGCAGAAGTAGGGTGGCGACATTCCTAAAGTCTGTTTTGTCTTGGTTGCAGGGGTATGCTCACTGAGGCAAATTGTTATCAATTGTGTAAACAGATTTAAAGCTAATTCTTGAGTTACCATTGCTACATAAATATTGATGGATTAGACCAGTTAGCAACCAATAAACTGAGTTTGAGGTATGTGTCCCAGTGACTAAAAATAGTACATCTTAAGGAGTCTGAAATCTTTTTATTCTCCAACCTTTTAAATTTTATACTTCCTAAGAAAAACTTGAGAAGAAAATGCTGTGCACCAACAGAGGTGCGTAGGTCCTCACCACAGCTATTGATTTACAAAAATAGGTTTTTTTAACCATTCAATTCACAAATATTTATTGGGTTCTTTGTGATATTATTAGAGATTCAGAAGAGTTTATGGGAAGAATGTATGATATACCTGAATACTAACAAAAAATATACAAGGAGGGTATTATACTCCAACTATCCCAACTTTTGGGAAATGTGCTTGAGCAAACAGAGGATAAGTGTAAGACCCAGGTCTGAAATCCCAAAGAAAATAATTGACTCCATTGCCACTGATTGGAACAAACACTCCCATATCCTGCAAGCAACAATAGCTATCCCCCAACTTAATGCATCTTCCCCACCCAGCAGTCATTGGTTTCACCTCTGATTCTGCAAAATATTCTTATTACAGAAGACTATAAGGGTTAAAAGTAAAAAAATTAAAAAAAAACAACAACAACAGCCAAACAGCTCAGCTCCAAGCCCCCGTGGGAAGAAAAAATAAAAGATACTCTGACAACCCAAGGTTTAATGATATCACCTCCTCACCAGAAACTAAATTTGAAGACATGGAAGATTATATTTTCTAGAGAATAAGGAATTCAAAGCAGCAGTCATAAAGAAACTCAAAGACAAAATTAAATTTAGAAACACAATTCAAAGAATTTGAAAGGTACTCATCAAAGCAAGTAAAAGAATTACAAGAGATGTCAGAAAAACAAGGCAAATAAATACAAGGAATCAGAAAAACTAGTAAAAACAATTTATAAACAGAAAACAGATATTAAAGACTTAATAAGAAACTAACAAAGATTCAGGATGTAAAGAATGCAATCATGAGACCAAGTGTGCCATAGAAATCTATGGAAGCAGAATTGATCCAATGGAGAAATTGGTTAGTGACCTGTATGACAGAAATGTAGAAATGAACTAGGTGAAGAAAAGAAAAAAAATAAATTTAAAGGTGAAGAACTTTTGATAGTTATCTTATTCTATTAGGAAAGACAACATATTAATAATGGATATTGAGAAAGTGATGAGTGAGACAGAAGAAACAGAGAATTTATTTAAAGAAAGAATTGCTGTAGAATTCGGAATCCTGGGGAAGGAACTGAACAGGTTAAGTCAATAAAGCTAACAGAACTCCTGGTTTTCTAAATGCAAAGACAATTACAGCAAGATATGTAATTATAAAGCTATCAAAAGTTCAAGACAAGAAAGGTATTAAAGGTGGCCAAGGAAAAGAAGCAAGTGACATAAAAATGTACCACCAACTGGCTATCTTCAGGTTTATCAGCAAAAATCTGCAAGACAAGAGATAGTGGAATAGTATATTCAAAATACTCCAACTATTTCTAGCTGTCAAGAAAACTATATCCTGCAAAACTATCTTTAAAATGTAATGGAGAAATAAAGATTTTTTTTCAAAAAAAAAAAAACAAGAAATTTACTACCATGAGACCTCCTTTACAAGAAATATTAAAAGATGATCATCATGTCTAAATAAAAAGTTTAAAAAAACTGAACAAAGCAATAAACAGACAAAACCAGAAAACAAAAGTCAAAATGACAGTAGTAAATCTTCTTATTTCGATAATCACCCTGAATGTAAGTGAACTAAATTCACCAATCAAAAGGTATAGAGTGACTGAATGGATTAAAGAATAAAAGCCAAATATTTGCTGTTTACAAGTGTCACACTTAACTACATAGACAAACAGAATTGAAGTGAAGGAATGGAAAATGCTACTCCAGGCCAATGGAGAATCTAAAAAAGACAGAATCTCTAAACTAATGTCAGAAAAAATAGAGTTTCAGTCAGAAAAGATAACAAAAGAAAAATGTGGTCATTTTATAATAATAAAGGGATCAATACAATAGGAAGAAAAAACACTTAAGTTAATTTTGCCTATCCTATAATTACATATGGATAGCATCATAGAGTATATACACATTTGTATTATTTTCTTAGAATATGATAGTTTTGAGCTTTAGTTGCTTGTGCATACCATTAATCTGGTTCTTTTAATTTCTGAGTGGCATTCCGTTGTATGCATATATTACTTTTTTTCATTCACTGGTTAGTGAACATTTGAATTGTTTCAAACTGTTATTTTCAACAGAACTGACAGAAACTTTTATATAGAGTTCTTTTTTGGATATTTTTAAAAATTCCTTCCTGTATAACATGGTAATTGAATGTTTAACCTTTTTAGACATTACCAAACAGTTCTCCACAATTGTACAATTTTGCATTTTTTCCAGCAATGTTTGAGACTTTCATTGCTCTACCATCTAGTCAACATTTTGTATTGTCTGCCTTTTATATTTTGTCTATTTGATAGGGCATTTAGTCGTAGCATATTTATACTTTAAATTTCCTTTATGATTAATCAAGGGTCTTCTTGAGCATCTTCTCACGTGTGTATAAGATTGTGCACCTCTCTGTATTTATGAAGCATTCCTTCAAATTCTTGCTTCTTCAAATATTTTAATATTGTGTTGTAAGACTAATTATACATGTTTTGCCAGATATATAAATTGCAGATATTGTCTCCTAGACTATGGCTTGCGTTTTAATTCTCCTAGTGGTTTCTTTCTAATAGCAAAGAGCTTATGTTTTTGAGGTCTTTTCATGTTTATATCTGTGATATATTAATTCCATTTTCTACGTAGTATAAGGTGAGCAACGAATTGTCTTAAAATAAAACCTATTTGTTTCAGCACTGCTGAAGATTATCCTTCGATGCATTGTTTGATATCTTCCTCAAAAATCAGCTATCTATACATGATCACTCAGTAGACTCTCTATTCTATTGCACTGATCTATTTGTTTTTATTGTTAATATGACATTAACTTGATTCCTGTGGCTTTCTAGTAAATGCTGAATTCAGTTTAAGTCCTTCAAATTTGTCTTTTTTACTTTTTAAAATTTGTTCTTCTATATCCTTTATATTTTACTAAAAATTTTGTCGTCTTCAATTTTTATCTCCTACTCCAAATCATCTTGAATTTTATTTGAGATTCTGTTGCATCTACAAATCAATTTAGGAAGAGTCAACCTTTTAACAAGATATATTTATTTTTCTGTATTTCCACAAAAATATAGTATACTTTTCCATTTATTTAGGACTAAAGATTTCTTGTATCAGTATGCTGCAGTTTTTAATGTTTGTGTTTTGCTCATATCATGTTATTCCCAAAATGTTTCTTTATAATAAATGCCTCATAATGCATTGTTATTTAATGTAATGTGGCAAATGATTTTTTTTCTTGATGCTAAAATGCTGCTTATAAGAGCATAATTCAGACCCTATAGTGTGTTGAAATAATATTTAGCCTGTCTCTATTCCCATGCACTTTATGAAAATTTCTCCCACACTTTTCTTTCTTTTCAGGAAATTTGTTCATACATTATAATTTGATATCATTTGACTTTTACTTTGGTGAACACATCAATTAGTATTCTGTTAGTTTCTGTTTTCTCATTGACCTGCACAAGGATGGTGGCATCATTAGATCTTACACATGAAGATATAAAAGCACTGAAACCAAAAGGCAATGTTGATACTTGTATAGTGAATTGATGATATTTTGAATGTTATCAGCATGATAATAAACCAATTGCTAAATAAAACAGGTTTTTTTTAATATTCTGGAGAACTCACAGGATCTCTGTTGAAAAATGATTTAGATTGTCCAATGTAAATAGCAAAACAATATAAAGCATAATTTCAAAAGATACCATAGTTATCTACGTGGATGGTCAACCCTCTTTTGCACTGATCTGAAATGTACTAATTGATAAATTACTTACTGACGCTTATTTAGATGGCATGATTTATATAATGAAAATCACTCATAAAATGTAAAATATACTCAAAAATTAATACTTTCAATTTCATTTTATTACTCTTTCTCAGCACTTTTGCCATCACATTTATTTGACTAGATGAATTTATATCCCTGCAATGTTGCTTATTGAGGAAAATTGCTTATATGTCTGTTTCATTTTCAAATAGAAATAATAAAAACTGACTCATAAGACTGTTAAGAAATAGAGAAAGAAATATTTGAACATTTCTATAACAGAAGGTGCTAGAAATATTAGTTTCTTTCCTTCCTTGACATCAGTGGATAATAGAAATTTTGATTAATTTTGATTAAAAATGGAGGGCATGGTGTGTTGAAATATATTTAAGAAACAGAACCTATAAATAAGAAATTATTTTAATGTGTGGAATAATTACTACAATAAAAATAAATTAATTAAAAAAGTAATCTGTCTCCACAGATGGATGAATTTTAAAGTTTACTATGTATTTTAAAATATTACTTTAAAGTCTGTACTAATACTTGACATAGTAAGAAAATCTTAAAGATATAAGCTCTATTTTTAATAGCTCATAATTTGCTAATGTAATCAAACAATTTCCTAGGTACCATTTAACTACTCAGTTGAGGAAGACTGAATAAATTAACAGCTGCAGAATTTTTTCTTTTCGTACTGAGTTAACATTGATTGGGAATAAATATTTCAGAGCAATAGGGATGATGTAGTGCAAGGTAGAAAAGTAATCACTTAACTATGACATAAATTCAATTGTAAATGTGTCTTTATTAGAAGGTGTAATTGGGCAAAAATCAGTTAGGATTTCAGTTTATAAAATTAATGTGGCAAAACCATATTGTTTGAGTTCTGAAGATTTCCCCCCAAACTTTGTATTCTGATTCTCTATTGCAGTTTCTATTTCCCATTAGCAGTTTTCTGCCACTACTCGCACTTTAAAGTCACAATATACTCTTTTACAACAATTTTTGCCTAATTTCATTTTCCACTAAAGATCAACTAGTTCATCAAGGAAAGGAGAACTCCAATATCAGCAAAACTAAGAGGAACTTCCCTTTCATCTCTGACTTTGTCACTTAAAATCTTCCTGAAAAAATTTTTGTGTCAATATCTATAGAAACAGAAAATTATAAAACTTCAATGTAGTTGTGAGAATAAAACCCTTCAGCAGCTAGGAGAAGAAAATAATATTTTGTTTCTGTCATATCATTATTATTAATATTCAAAAGGAGTGGCCAATATGACATTTTGTAGTCCGGCTTAATAAAAGAGGCTGAAAAGTTTAAAGTATTTGTGTTGCATTTCTAAGCTCCCTCAGATACTGTTCCTCACTCCTGGCCTTAAGTGGGAATTGTCAGCACATAAAAGTTTGAAACTGCTGATTTGTTAGTCATTAAAAAATCCTTGTGTATAAAAATGACAAAAGGAATGGTCTAATAGCCAATAGGTACTTTTTCAGTTAAAAATAATTGCTGCATTTTCTTTAATGGCAGCTTTAACATATTTTCCTCTTGTTTACTTAACACAGATTTCAGCACATTGTTACATACTTTTAAGTATCAGAAACACAGCATAAAATGTGTTTTGTGTTAGTCGTTCCTGAAATTCCAATAACATTTGGGTAAATATTTTCTCTCCCTCTAAAGTCATTTGACAGAGCTCAATCCACTGAATTGTAATTCATTTCAATTTATTATCAAAATTTTGGTTTTAGCGGTGATTTGATATCTAAGAATTAATATCCTTTAAGAGACTCTTACTTGTCTTTTGGTAATCTGTTTTTCTATTGAGTAAAACTCAAAACTCCTCTGACTAAAGGAAATTTATCTTAAGACTAAACAAAATTTTGATTCCTATTCAAACCTAAAACAAATGAATTATGAGGTCAGATCTTACTCTGTTATGCTTTTGGTAGCATATAATAAAACATCGACTTTGGCCTTTAGTTTTTAATGTACTTTTGGAAGTTTTCCTTTTAAAACATTTACTTTTTTGTTTGTGATTATGGCCATTTTGGGATAAAGAAATGAAATTGTGGACTTTGTTGTCATGTCCTGATAAGTGGAAAACTGTTTCCAGGGCCACGGATTCTTAATTCACGTCTTTCCTTAAGACTTCGCTACCAAGTCCGACCTCTACTCATTTTTATTGCATAGTTTCCTTTTCATGTTCCCAAGTAAGTAGGGTATTGAAGCTCTGTGTTTTTGCAGCTGAGGGAAGTGAAGTGAAAGGTCGCCAGGGTCGAGTGACAGCGGAACTCAGTGCTCTGCTCACCAGGCTGCAGCTCAGCCTCTTGTCATGCTGCCTTTGAAATCAGGTTTCCTGAAAGTAACTCCTTCCGTTCCAAGTGTTCAAAGGTGGACAAATCTTTTGGAGTTGAATACACACAAAAGAATCCTGAACGTCACCTGAGCTGTTTGCAAAGGGTAGTAAGAGAAAAGAGTGTATAGTAATGTATCTCTTACAGGTGTTCAAGACATAGTGACAGATAATGAAATGATCATAATTAAAAAAAACCTTCGCAGATGAGGGAGATCACTAATAGATCAGTGGGTGATTGGTGGCTTTCCGGTTTTCCACAGTCTGAACTACTGCTGAGAATGATTTCTTAATACAATGGGAAAGTGTATTAAAATTCCTCCACAATCACTTCCCAAACTTTAATATAAAAGTTATATATATATGTACACGTATGTGTATGAATATATATACACACATACGCGGATGTGTGTATATATATATATATATATACATTTAGTGAAGAGTGAACTCGCACAACTAAAGCATGTATATTGCTGTAAAACAATGTTATCTCAATTAAAATGTATCATAGTTGCACCCTAGTGGAGTAGTCGTTTGACCCACTGCCTCCAGCCAGGCACAGTTCATGTACATCCCAAAGCCTGTGGTTTGTGTCCTAGGGACTGGGGAAAACAACCAAGATGTGCAACTAGAATAAAAATAAAAATGAAAATACTTCTTCTCTCTCTTCCTGCCTGCTTACTTGCCTTCGTTCCTGCTTGCACTTTTATTTTTTTAAGTATTATAAAACTTAAGATGTGTTTTTGTAAAACTAATAACAAATTAGAATGTCGGTATAGCTGACTTATCTAGAACAAGCACACAAAATCACACAAATGACATGTGTGTTACTCTGAAACTGAAGTTTAGGCAAAATATAAACAGAGAACCATCAAAGTAAAAAAAAAATGATCTCAACCAAATATAGTCATTTTGCATAAACTTCTCTGTTAAGTTTTAAAATTGGAGGAGTCTCATGTTTGGATGGCAATTTAGAAAGCAGCACTTTTATCACAGAGACCTTTTTTATAGAAATGTATCATTAACACATCTTTGTCTAATAGTATTGCTGCTAATAAGATTAGGATAATCTATATCATTGCAGTAATTAATAAAATTATGTTTTATAGACATAGTAGCAGATCCCAATATAAATAAACACTCATGTACAATAGTCTGTGAAGTGGAAGTTTTATAACTTTGAAACTATGCATGCTTTTTAAATAAAATTCTAACAAAAATATTGCTTTTACAAAGAATACCATTTTTGTACATATTCATGGCAATTTGTGATTTGATTTTTCTGATTATTTATTATATGCTTAAAATTTATATACATTTTGAAACAGGTGGAATTGAACAATTTGGTGGCTATATGAATGTTCATTATTTTATTGTTGCACATATATATTTATATCTATATATTATATGCTATGTATATTTGTTTTATTATTGTACATTGCTATATTCTTTTTAGGATATTGAATTCACACCTCAGTCTGTGTGCTTTTCACACCAAAACCCACCACCAAAATTCCAGTTTCTTTTACCACTCCTTATTTTTAAACCAAAAAAATGAGTAAGGTTTGATTTTTTTATATGTAGTATTTTATTTGCTGAGCTGTCAGAATATAAATCTTATGGAAAACAGAAGTTTATGAAATTCACTGCACAATCTGAGAGGAAGTTCACTTTTCTTATCACTCTCCCATCCATATATTTTTTTCCGAATCATTCAAAATTGAAAAAATATTATTCGGGCTGGACTAAAGTTAAAGAAGAAAGACAAAATGGGTAGGGATGACAACAGGTAACCTCTTGTCTCAACGTCATTCCTCAAATTAAACTTCATACACTACACACCATTCAAATAAATGTCCCAATGTGTAATTGCTGGGTTGTGTGGCAATTACATGTTTAGTTTCATAAGAGACTGTCCAACTGTTTTAACAGAGGTTGTATCATTTTGCATTCCCTCCAGCAATACCTGGGTGATTATTTCCCCTGAATTCTCATCAGCATTTGATGGCATTATTATTTTCAGTGTTAGCCAATTCTGATAAGTATGTACTAATATCTGATTCTGGTTTAATTTTCATTTCCCTAATTGCTTATGACATTAAGTATCTTTTCCTGTGCCTATGTACTATCTGCATATGCTCTTCAGTGAAATGTCTGTTCATGTCTTTTAATTAGATTGTTTCATTACTGTTGAGTTTTAGAGTTATTTAGATATTCTAGCTATTAATCTTTTTCTGGATATGTGTTTTGTAGATATTTTTGACTCTGTATCTTGTCTTTTTATCCTCTTAAAAGCTTTATTGTTTTAGCACAATTTTAAATTTTTGATGTGGTCCAATTTATCCATTTTTATATCCTGGATTTGGTATTTTGTCTAGTGCTAGGTCCTGTGAATTTTCTCCTATGTCTTTTTCCTAACCTAGATACAGCAGCAAAAGTATAATCAAAAATAAAATATTGCATTTAAGTTTTTGATCCATTCTGACTTAAATTTTATACAAATTCCGAGGGTCAGGGTGAAATTTAAATTTTTGAATGTGAATGTCCAGTTATTCTAACACCATTTGTTGAAGGTTTCCTCCACTGAATTTTTAAACTGACAAAATAATATTCTAGTGTGTGGATATCACATTAATTTATTAATTCATTAGTTTATTGGCATTTTAAGGTTTTGACTACTATTACTAGTTCAGTTATGAACTTATGCACAAGCATTTATATGGGCAGATGTTTTCATTTCTCTGTGATAAACACCTAACATTGGAATTACTGGATCTTGCTCTGTTTAAATATTTTGAAGAACTGACAAACATTTTTCTGTGATTGTACTATTTTGCAATCTAACCAGGAATGTACTGAAGTATTCAGTTCTCTGTAAATTCACTTGTTTTTGTCTTTTGTTTAATATAGTTATCCTTGTGGAAGTGAAATAGTATCTCATTATGGTTTTTTATTTGCATATCCCTAGTGGCTTAGTATGTTGAGCATCTTTCATGTGTCCTTTTGGTCATTGTGCGTTTTCTTTGGGAAATGGCTTCAGATCCTTTGTCTATTTTTAACTTGGAGTATCTGCCTTTTGTTATTGAGTTGTAACAGTTCTTTATGTACATGTATATGTATATATCTGATACAACTCCTTTATCAAATATATGACTTACAATTATCTTCTGCCATTCTGAGG
The DNA here is from genome assembly GCA_004363575.1 of Solenodon paradoxus. NCBI lineage: Eukaryota > Metazoa > Chordata > Mammalia > Eulipotyphla > Solenodontidae > Solenodon > Solenodon paradoxus. Next base: position 1,099,357 of record RJWH01000171.1, read on the forward strand.
GTTATCTTTTTATTTTCGTGTGATATAGTTTTCAGCTCAAAAGATGATAGGTTTGATGGAGTCCAATTTGTTTAGCAATATTTTTCTGTCTCTTGTGCATTCATGTCCTATCTCTGAAGTCTCTTCCTAATCAAAGTTATGAAGATAGGCTCTTACATTTTCTTCTAAGAGTTTTATATTATTAGTTCTTAGAGTTAACTCTATGGTTCACTTTGAGCTAATTTTCATTTATGGTATGGAGGAATCCAGCGTCATTTTTAGTATGTGAATTACCAGCTGTTCCAGGATCATTTGTTGAAAGACTTTTCTTTCTCCATTGAATGGTTTGGGTACCCTTTTTGAAAATCACAACAAAACCACAGAAATGTAAGAGCTTATATCTGGACTCTTAATTCTGTTTCGCTGATTTATATATCTATCTTTAAGTAAGTACCACACTAATTATTGTAGATTTGTAGCAAGTGTTAAAATCAAAAAGTGTGATTCTTTCAGTTTGGTTTTAGATATGCTAGATTCCTTTCAGTTCCATGTGAATTTTATAATCAGCTTGCCAAATTTCAAAAAAACATTAAAAAACCCCACAACTGAATGTTGGTAAGGATCGTGTGGAATCTGCACATATTTTAGAAATACTGCCATCTTAACAATATTATGTCTGTGCAATTAAGTTTTAACAAGTGTCTTAAGGTAATCCAACTGGGAAAGTCTTATCTTCTCAACAAATGATGCTGCACCATACACCTAAATGCAATACCTACAACTGCAACACTTACAGGAAAAAAAAACGAAAGAAAGTCTTCAAGACCTTATCTTAAGCACAAATTTCCTAGATATAGCATCAAAAGTATAATTAATAATAAAGAAAACTTGATACCTTAGACATGAACAAAATTAAATGACTTTTAAATGACAGCATTACAAAATTAAAATTACAAGCACATAGACGATTGGATACTGTCTATTTTTCTCATAAATGTATGTTTCATTTAGTATCGGAATCAAAAGAAGGACTTGTTCCTTTTCATTGTCTGGTGTTTAAAATTCTCAATATTCTTTGTTTTAGTCACTGAGATGCTTCAATTTTTCCTCCACTTCCATCAGTTCTTTCAAGTTAATCTAATATTGATGTTTAAGCAATGTCCCACACAGCTATATTTAGCCTCATATAATAAATATAATCTGTTATCCTGTCATTTGTGTAATGATGAACATGGTTTGAATGATAAGTGTGATTGGCATGTTCATACAGGATTAAAAAGGTCAAATTTTATATGTGAATGTCACTATGAATTGTAACTATAGTTTGTGTCTAAATACCAGTTCCTGTAGTCACTACTCAAGTGTACATTACAATTGGACATGCCTTCTGGATGCATATTTTGCCTTAGGCTTTGTCTAATAATATGACTCACTACAATCTCTTTTGGCTACAGAACATTCAGTTCTGTTGGCAGCAGTGATTTTCCACCTATTATGTATTGCTTATAACTGAACTTTCAGTTCATGCTTTTTCCTCTTTAGTTGTACTTGCCTATTTTTGCCTTCCATACTACAAGTGATATTTATACTATTGCCAACATTTTTATATGTTCAAATACATAGTTTTCACTTATTTTCTAATGAACAACTCTTTACTGTAGTAGGTTCGTAATGATCAATTTGTTCAAGGCTACTGATATGGTCATTAAGGAAGGGACTTCAATATGACATTTACTTTCAGCAAACAACACAAAATAAAATACACATAAAATTGTATGTATTGTGTTATGATTTACGATACATATATTACATGTTTTTAAAGTCAGCTGATTTTCACTATTATTTAATCTTCAATTTTAGATATTATTTCTTCAAAGGATAAATACATGATAGGATGGTGCCATAGCCATGACTTTATACAAATGTATTTGATCGTGAACATGTACTTATTCCTCTATTATACTGGATTAAGATATAACTTGAGTTCCATAATATACATATTTATTTCTTTAGCAGGTTATTGCTATGAGAATGACTTAAGTCAACAAATTATCTCAGCTTGAAAAGGCAGCTTCCTTATGCCACAGAAATACAGTATGCAAATAAATTTTGAACAATCATAATATTTTATAACTTTAACATTCTATGCTATTTCCAATATAAATATTCATTCTAGAATATTTAGAAAAGAAGATTAAGCAAAAAAAATCCTCTAAGTCATTGTTTCACTATTCAAAGATAGTTTCTTCTATATCATTAAAGTTTAAAACAAAAATTTACAATAAAAATATGCACCTAAATTCTCTAACAAAACTAGAAATGTAAGTTATTATATCTTACATAAACAAACTTTGATTAAGTTAAAAGTATCTCTGGACCTTCTTTGCCTTTGGGTAGAGATGTGGGTAACCTCTCTAAATAGTATGATCTTTACCATCATCATCTTTGTAGAAACTCAAGTCTTGCTAAATTATAACAAAGTCAAATTTGAGAATATTTTAGTGGTCACTGTATCTCTTTCCAAGGTATACTTTAAGATTCCTTTCATATAATCCACAACATTACCATGTCTTACTGGTACTACCATGTTACCAGACTGTTACTGTACTCACTGCCTTCTCCATTGTTCCACTGAGTTTTGCTGCAGGTATCATGGGGTGTCACAAGACAAATTATGCTGGAAATTTAATGGCACCATAGAAAATCCTGCCTTTTCCCTCTTTATGTTATGATCTGTTAGAGGGATACTAAAGAGCTACTCTTATACCCCAGTGTAGTAAGAGGGAAATAGTAAAAAACTCAGAGTAATATATTGGATAAAAGGCAGTCATTTAAGCAGATATTGGACATGTCTATGTTTTTGTATATTATTAAGTAACAAGTCACATTATTTATCAGAAATTATGAAAATGGAGGAACCTGTTACTCCAGACTCCTGTTTCACATAAAAAAGGGGAGTAAACCCTATGAAATACGAAGAAAATGACTTTATGTGAGGACAAGAAGATCACATGAGAGGATTTGCAACCCAATTCTTTCCCACTAAAATCACCTGTTTTCCAACACTGATGCAGGTCCCTCTAAAGATTCCATATCGTTCATAACCTTCGCCTTATCTCTTTTCTTTGGTGGGGTAGTGAAACCATTAGGGGATGGCATGTCCTGATGGAACAAACGTTGGGTTCAGTCCACATGCATTCCAAGGTCCTGAGTTCGAATCCTAGGGCCGGCAGGAACAAACAGGACCAACAACTAAAATAAAAATCAATAAAAGTGTTTCTTCCTTCTCTCTCTTTGTGCCTGTTTCCCTCTATTTGCCTTCATTCCTGCTTGTACCTTTCTGTTAGGAGAAAAGAAAACATTAGGAGAAATTTGAGCTTCCTCTGCAGTGTATTCAAGTTGATGCAGACCTTAAGCTTTACCTTAAAAGATTCAGGTTAAATGACATTTAACCTGAAGATCTAGTTAAATGACATTTTGTTTTCAACTACTTTCCACAGAACTCTGTTAATATCTTTATATAATCACTCACACTTTTCAAAAGACCAGGTTCCTTATAGTAAGGGTTATTGTATTGCTGTTTTAAACACATCTGCCAGGCTTTCCCTCAGAGATTGGCACAATAATAGGTCTTGGTGGTGTTAAGAGGCAGTATACATGGCATATCAGACAAGCTTGGAAAAGAGTTTTCTTACAATTCTTATTGCCTTCCCTTTGTTTGTAAACCTCAATTTAAATGGCTGTCTTGACTTTAGAATTATCTGGACATTGCTCCCAGAAATTCTAAGTTAACTAGTTTGGGGAAAGAACTGGGCATGGGATTAAAAAAAAAAAAAAAAAAGAATCTATTCTAATAGTATCAGTAAACACTACCTTAGGAGATGCAAATATCTGATGCTTTTGTAATCATAGCAATAGTTCTATTGTATCTTAGAGCATATAATACAGACTTTTCAGGCTGTAGAGATTATCTGTAAAATTGAAATTTGCCAAATTTAAAATTCTTTTAAAAATATTATTTCCAGTTTTTGAAAACAAATTGCTGTTTCCTTCATGTTTCATGCCTAAACATATTGGGTTTCGAACTATGTCTATTTATCTGCTATGCTTCCAGCATTGAAGGAAAATCAGTCATGTTTGCTTGTTGTATTTTCAAGTATGAAACTATGTGATTAGATCCATTTTAGGATTTGGGGGATAAAAACATGTCTGAAATAGCTGCTATTTAGATGGCAAAGCAGGCATACTTTAAAACATGAAAACCCACAATGAGGTGATTTGAGGACTGATTTTTTTCCCCTTGCTGTTGTTGGGACCAAGTCAAAATTTGTCAGTCTTTCAATGAGCCCTGTGGATGTATTTACTCTGGCATTGCTGGTCGCACTAAGTCTACCACTTTGGGCAAGAAGCTCACTACATTTATTCTTACTGGTTGACAGTTTTATTTGTGGTCCCTATTTAAAAATGGAGAAATGGAGCCCAGCCCTTAAACTTTTGGCTTTGGTAAAACTGCTTTGGACAAGATGCAGAACACTAAAGAAGTAGAATCTGAAATTTTTCCTTAATAAACCTTTCCTGTGTAAAGTTGGCAAACTTTTTTTTTGCTAAATGGTGGACGAATTCAGCATGCAGTTCAACGCCAGCATGAGCTAGAATTTTTCTGCCAGTATGCACACTAGCTCCTTGTCACTGACTCTGTCAGTGCTTTTCAGTCACATACCCCGAAAGAACCTCCTAAAACTGCTGAAGCCTTATAAATATCAAGTTGTGTCTTTGGTTTATATATGGGAAGCCATATGTGGCTTCTTAGGTGCTTGCTAGTGTCTGCAAATTTCTTTCTTCTAAGTACAACTTAGAATGATGAGTCAGCAGTTAGAAAATGTGGAAGATTAAGTTCATAGCGAACAAGCTATAATTGTAATAAGAAAAAAATCTTCCCTAATTTTTGCAATTTTCATCTTTGTATTCCTGGTACATGAACACCAAGGTCAAAATGTACTTTTTTATTTTTAATTAAAGACAAGGGCAAAACGTTAGTTAAGGATTGAAAGATTTATCAGAAAGGAGAATGACAGTCAATTGGTATTGTACTAGAAAAGTGATAAAAATCGCATTCACTGAAGCATTATTTTAATATCTTTATTGAAGCAATGAGACAGCAGGAAGGACGTTTATGAGTCAGACTCATAAATCTGTTCTGTTGTTCTCTTTCAAAAATTCAAAGCATCTTCATTTTTTTAGCATCCTATAAGTGCAAATTTAGCCCTCATTTCATGAAAATCTACCCAGAAAATTTCTCCTTATTTCTAAGCCAGTCCTAGAATAACAGTGGCCATGCCATGAAGCAGACAATGATAAAGACCTAGGTCTATTTCCTGATCATAGAAAGGTGACCTGTGAACCTATCAGTTCTCCTCTTTTCAAGGACATCAGCTAGACTCTGCCAAAATCGACCCTACAAAAGACTATTGAAAAAATGTGGTCTTGATAAGATTTATTCAAATCTCTGCAAATATTTATAAAGGGTTTGTTTGCTATGAACCAGACCTTGGTACTAGGGATAACTCAGTAAACACAACAAATATAAGTCACTTACTTGAATGAATAATATTTTATTAAGGAAAGAGAGAAAACAACCAGCAAATATAGTAAATTAATAATATGGTACATTAGAAGCTGATAAGCATTATCAAATAGAAATTTTACAGAGATAAGGGTGATTTGGAAAACGGAAGTGAATATAGTTTGGAATGTTGTATAGAGAAGTTAGTGCAGGGGGTCTCTGAAAGAGTAAAATATGGCAAAGACTTGAAAAAGATGTGTGAGAGCCATCTGGGCTTCTGGGGGAGGTTTGTTCCAGAGAGAGGGGAAAGCCCTCTTGAGGTATGCAACTGTAATTTTTAAGTTTCAGAGGAAATCAAGTGTTTAAAAAGCAGTCAATATCATGTCTGGTTGGGTCATATGGGGCAAGAGGAGAATTAAATAGAAGACAGATGACTGAACACTCTGTATGCTATGTAAAGGTATTCAGACTTCATCATTGCATTTTCTATATGAGAATAAGTCAACAGGGATCCTTTGTATCGGCTGAAGACCTTTGGCCATAAGCAATGCTCAATAAAGTTCTAACGAACTAAGTCATCTTAGTCACAAAAACCTTAAAATAAAGTGGTGGAGGAAGCTACAAGAAATACAAGCCCTAACTATGTCTATAAAAAGAATATTTCTGTTAACCTTCCCCAGAGGTGTCTGTTTTCTAAGAAAATATTTTCTTTTTCACACACAAAAAAAATTGTACGAATAATTTGTACCTCCGTAAGTAGTTTCCTATTGCTGCCATAACAAATTAAGTCAACGGCTTAAAATAACATGTCTATGACCTCATAGTTCTTTAGTTCTCACATACAGAATAGTTTAATTGATTTCTTTGCTCCAGATTTAACAAAACTGAAATTACAATGTCAGTGACTTGGGCTTTTATTTGGAACTTCTAAGGAAGAATCTGCTTCTAAGATCTTTTCAAGTTGTTGACAGAATCCAGCTCCTAGTAGTTGTAAGACCAAGGTCTCCATTTCCTTCCTCGCTCTCAGCTGAGGTTTGCCTTGACTCTCAGAGAAACTTTTCAGGTCCTTGCATGTGAGCAGCTATGTTTCAGAGCCAAAAATCAGCACAGTTGAATCCTCCTGCTTGGAACCTCTATGACTTCCGCTTTTAGCTGCATTTCTTCTTCATCTAAGGCATCTCAAAATTAATTTTTCTCTTTCTTCATAGGATTATATTGAGCCACCTAGATAACTAGATTTAATTACTTACTATAAAGTCAACTGTTGAGTAACTTTACTTCTATCTGCTAACAGTGCCTAAGTTACTGTCTAAATAACCAGAGAATGAGAATCTTGGGGGTGAGGGGCTCTTTAGAATTATACTTACCACAATGTCATACATTTGGATAATACATTCCCAGATAACCTGTTTTGCATAGGTTTTGGTGGTAGGCTAAAACCTGTTCTCTGGAGAAGTGACTTAGGGGAAGTGACTTAAATACAGATGCTGACAGTAAAAGGGTAATTACAGAACTCAATTTTTGAAGAGTATTTCAGTCTTATTTACAATGTTAAAAATCATTTTCCAGTCAGATAAGTAGTGAACGAACCACAAAGCAGGAAATACTAAGAGCCAAATGGAGAGATGGTCATCATTTGTAGAACTGACCTATCTGTAAACAAAAGACCCACTTGCTCATTAAGAGTTATAACAGGGTTTCAGTTCTTAGGTGGTAGAAGGCTGAAAGGGAGGGTATGGGGAGGGAGGGAATGGGGATGTATGAGGCAAGGAATAGGTCAAAACTAAATTATAGGGCAAATTGAAGAATGAGAAGACACAGAAAGCAGAGCTATAGTAAATGACAATTTTGGGACAAGGAATCAGCTTTCCTTTGGGACAAGGAAGCATAACCCTTCATGGCAACAATTACCAGACTTTACTTGAGGTAAGTCATTTTCTAGGGAGAAAAATAAGACCTAGCAGATCCTTAGTGGTGCTGTATGAATATAAATGTCAAGTCTAAATCCAAATTTTTCTAGGAAATATCCAATTTTTCTCTTGTAAATACAGTGCCATATTTGATGAGCTATATATGCACACACACATATAGATGTATATCAGAGTTGATACATTATTATGTGAAGAAGTGAGAGAGGGCAGCATACTATCAACCAGATTTTTCTGAAATAACTTTAAAACATTATTTTATGCAATTTAGGAGATAAAATATGAATGCAAACATTTGCAGAGATTAAAAAGAACTTTCCCTTCTCCTTAGCTGTATAAGTACTTTAAAACATTTGTTTTTGTCTGAAAAAAAGAGGCTGACTCTTTGTAATCTAGAAAAATTCTTAGATCTGGGAGGAGAATGTTAACAGGTTCTTTTTGGAAGACATCTTTGATAAACTCAAGGAAGCAAAATGAAGATCTTCTTTGTCTATTGTTAGACCTCATTCCTGGGGAAGAATTTCCTGGATTCTTTGCTTGTTTGTCTTATAGCCAAAGACTTTCATGCAAAATATCCATTCATTATTAGATGTGTATGTGTGTGTGTGTGTGTGCACACGTGGGCACATACACATGTATTTGTGTATAGAGCTTAGTGGGGGGCAGGGATGGTTACTACTAAGTAGTATTGCTCTGTTTTTAGTCACCTCACACTTCTATAATGAGAAAGTTTCTGCTTCACATTTTCCTCCAGCAAGCTGACCTGGCCAAAACTTAACCTAGCAGATGATTGAATGTGGCATTAGCCAACACTGCTTCCAGCTTCCTGTCCTGAGCCTTCTCTCCTGAGTTTATTATATTTCAAGTCTGGTTCTTCTCCAGTTGGTTCACCACTCTAAATATTGCTTTAATCGTTATATAGACAGGGCACAATATGAGTTAAGAACAGACACATCAGAAATCCTTCTCTTTATCCTTTCATGAATGGTTTCTGAAAGTTGCTTTGTCATTGTATCCATATATTTATACCAGACAAATGGTAAACAAAGGCCTTAATTGATGTCAACTAACATTATACAGACATAACATGTTATACATTTTGTTATACATTATTGGGTTTTTGCAAACTGATGCTAACTTTGCAAAGATAGACATAAATCCATATAGCAATGATTATGGTTAGTATAAGCAGGTAATCAAAATAGAAAAAAAGAAATAGGAAAAAGGCAATGATAAAATTCAAAGCTATATGAGGGAACAAAAAGGAATATTATCTTATTGATAGTTTTTTAGCATTTTCTGGGGATTCAGGTTCTCCCTGGGAATCTAGTTGGGAAGACTCATTAAATAATGTCTGGATTGTTAACCTAATGTGTTAGCAGTAGGTACTAAGTAGGCTAAAGGTAGAGGTTCATCCTCATATAATTGACCATAGATCATATCTTTATTCCCCAAATTGAATTTATTTATATTCTATTGGTAAAATATTGATTCTTCAGTACAAGCTATACAGAATTCTGGAGAAATTACTAGATGCTTCCTTTAAGAATTAACTAGCATCGTAATTTTCATATTGAGAGGACGGTGCAGGGTAATGAACTTGAAAGGCTAAAGAAGAGATGTGTAGCTAGCACAAAGCAGCTAGCCTTCTAGAAGTTGTCTGATAGGGTATTATGTTAAGTATTTCTCTAAGTATTATGATTTAGAAGACCAGAAGGTATATATTGTCAGTTATCTGAATTAAATTAAATGTAGAGGAGTTTAAGGTATAGATTAACACACCATTTTTTGTTTGTTTTAAAAGATAAGTGTTGCTTCCACACAAACTGGATAAAATGTTAGAATACAATGTTTTTCACCTATGCACACCAAAAGCCAAATCATAATTGGAAGCTTGCTTATTGAGTATGGAGTCCAAATAAGGGATTTATTCTGGACAAGAGAACTTTAGATACTCCTTTCCCATGTAAAGAATGCTTTGCTGATGTAACTTTTATATTGTCTGAAGGACAAGTTTCTACTAACAAGTATAGGGTAACTTTAAGTAAGATTCAATATGTCTTGATCTACTCTTAAAAAGAAAATGACTATTTTGTCTAATTCTTTCACTGGTAACTTTAAGTTTGTTAATTCTATAGTGCTCAGCTCAGGCTGCTCACAGACCTATTCTCTTGATTAGAACATTGATATTTGAAGAATTCCACAATCATCCATATAAACTAAACTATTGCTTAGTTCAATCAATTAAACCTATGGTCAAATTTAGTCATTAATTGTTGATCAAACTGGATTAATTAGGAATGATGAGATGATATCTTTCACCATTATGGTTAAGGCCACAAGCAGAATGAAATGTTCTTAAACTTCAAAGATGTCATGCAACTTCTCTATGACTATGTTTTTCTTCTTTGTAATTACAGAGATATTAGAAGGAGAATCAGATTCACATTGTTTACTTAATTATTTCCAGAAACAATTATCTCACATTAACAAACCCCAATGGTCTTAAAACTCTACAAGTTGTTAAAAAAAAAAACTCTACAAGTTGTTATAGAATAATGTTAAACAAAGGATTTTATTATTTAACTCTTCACTCATTGTTTTCTAACACAGTTGTTTATTTGCCTAGAAAATTATTTTTTCATTCAATATAATAACTCCTAAATAACTGGAATATATCAAATCATTGAGCTAAATGAGAGTTAAATTTAAACAAAAAATTCTGTGACTATGAGACAAGATTTTCCTTTTAATATTTTCCCTCATAAGATTCTTGTCATTTTTTATGATGATTCTTTTTCACATAAATATTGTTGGAAGTTGTGTTGGAGAAAGATAGGATAACATCCTGCTTTCTGTTACATATTTGCTTCCCCTCACGGCTGTCATACTAGGATTTCCTTGTAAAGGTAGAAGGGTGCTTTTTTGTGTGGTCTTCATTGATTTCTCATCAGTCATCACTGTAAGTGCCTTTAGGCACTTGTGAAACTCATGCTAACTCTATGAGGGAACATTTTCTCCCTCTTATTCTTTAGAAGTTGGAAGTATTAGAGTTAGTCTTTACAGTTCTTATAATTCAATCTCACAACTCCTTATAAGAGAAGCTTTCAGCTTTCACCCAGAAAATATAGACATCTATTTTATGCATAGCTATAAATTAATTACCACATTTTCACTTGGTTAAATATAAGAAATAACTTCTGTCCATATTCCAAATATGGAATAGATTGCCTTGATATATAGTCACCAGAGGCATTAGAAATAAGGGTAAGCAATTTCTTTGATGAAAATGATGAACATTTCTTTAAACAAAACTTCCCACATAGTTCCTTTAGTTTTCACCCTGTTTGAAAATTGCTTCCACTTTTCATAGATTTCATGAACTTATTACATAACACACTGATAAAATGAATTGTGATGTTATTGGTAGTCATTTATAAAGGACAATATATAACTTTCCATTGTTTCTTCTCTTCTATACATTTTAGCTCTAAGTTTTTTCATAAGTAATTTGTAGTAACTGACGGGTAAATCCAGTGATTTATTCAAACTCTATTCTTACCATCTCCCTTACTAATAGAACTACAATATGTGGAGGATGGCAATGCTTCCAGTACCACATAATAAAATAAGATTATTATAAATAATAGATGCATTCTACTCCTCCTTGGTAAACTCTGGATCTTTAGGCTCAGTTAAACCCAAGAGAGACCATGTGATCAAATCTCAGCAAATAAAAAGGTACGTCCTTGCAAAAGGATACATGAGGGAAGATTTTGTTAAAAATGAAAGGCATTACTGATGTTGCCCTCCTTTTGCCTTTTATTGTTTAAAATGTAAGCATAACTGTTGGAATTGCAGCAATGATTTTTTTTTTACAAGAAGCTACATACATGAGAGGAAAAAAATCTCACTTTATAAAAAATGGGAGAGTACTTTTATGTCTGAAAAAATCTTTATTTTGACTTTGATTTTGAAAGATTTTCTCATTGGTTATAGATTTCTAGAGTATTTTATCTTTCAGGACTTTAAAGTAATTGGTCCACTGTCTTCTGATTTCTGTTGATTTTGATGTAAGTTATTGTCATCTTTAACTTTCTCTGTATGTAATATCTTTAAAAATAAAACTTTTATTGCTTTAACATTTTATTTTTATCACCTGATATTTTGATATCATTTTAAGCTATATTTTACTTTTTTGTTTTCAGAGTACATTATTGGATCTGTAAGCTTATGAATTTTACCAAACTTGGAAAAATCTTTGGTCATTATTTTATCAAATATTTTTTTCTTTCCCCTTCACATACAAACATTTAATAGGCTGCTTGAATTTGTTTTAGAACTCAAAGATGCAGGTGAAATTCTCTTGTCACTTAAGAAGGGCTCATTTTTCCTAGAATCAGGTTCAAGACTTTTTTGCCTCAGTGCTCTTTAATGACCGATATGATTTTTAATATTACCTGGGTTTTCCTCTTTATTATAATAGGATAAAAGGTGTTTTATATCTTTTAATGTTCAACTGAAACTGAATTTTCATTGGTCCATCTTAAAATTGTTTGTTATGCAAAGATCAATATCAGGTGAATGTTAAAAAGTAATCATCTTTCCTACTCATGTTATCTTTTCTTTTTCTTTTTTTAAGGAAAGATATAGGCAGGAATGAAGGCAACTAGCAGGCAGGCTGGAAAAAGAGGAGGAAGAGGCATATTATTTTGTCTTTATTTGATTGTTCACACTGGTTATTTTCCCCCTGGACCCAGGACTCAAACCCAGGAAAACGTGGCCTGTGTCCTTCAGAGAAAATTGACCTAAACATTACTCCATGAGGGTGTGCTTAATATAGTTTCAGATTTAGGCATATTCACTTCTATAATCTTTCTAGAACCCTGTGTACTTTTCAGAATAATCTTACAGGACTGAAAGAATGGCATTCTTCGGTGACTTTAAGTGGGAAATCTAGAGAGACATTGTCAAGATTCTTCCTTTTTCCTTTTGGGATAGACTTTCATTCTCTCTAAAATGCTGCAAAACTTGAAGTCCAACAGTGTTTGTAAATCAATGGATAAATCTGTCTAATTTGGGGGTTGAAGTTTTTATTCAACATATATTAACACAATGACCACATAATCCAATATTGACTTCCGTAATTACAAGGATGGTGTTTTGATTTTCATGGATTGACTCCTTTGCTTTTTAGAAATTGGTTTATAAATTAGACAGCTAAAAGGACTATTACTGAATTTTTCTGAAATTCCAATTAAGTATTAACAATAAACATAAAAATTTTATGTAAGTACAAGACATAAGCTAATTCATTATTTTTAATATATATGAAGTGATGTTTCAATGTTACGACTTGTTTTCTGAAGTTTAAATTGCCATTGAATGGTTTTTAGATAAAAGTGAATAAATATGGCTGTAGCAAATAAATAAAACATTTATTTTACTTCATAAATTTAATTAAGTAAGCTTATATACATAAACTGAAATTTGTGTTAATAGGTATTTAGCTTATCTATTACTGCATGATAAATAATTGCAATTCACAGTGATTTAAAATAGCATCCAGTTTTATTAGCTCTAAAAATTTTGTTGGTTGACTAGACTCAACTAAATGTTTCTTCTGCTTTGTGTGATGGATTCACAGTATCAGAAGCCTTTAATGGACTGGAATGTATAAGATGTCTTGCTCATATATCTGGCAACTGTTATTGACTATTAGCTAATAGATAAGCTGAATTGCTGGCAAGTGTGTTCTGATTCTTCTCCATGTGGTCACTGCATGTGTCTTGAGATTTTCGTAGCAGATGAGACATTAAAGCTGTCATTCCTCTCAAGACCTTTGCTTGGAAGTTTCAAAATATGACTTCTGCTTCATTTTATTGATCACAGCAAGGCCTAAGACTAGCCTGGTTTCAAGAAGGCAGGAAATCAGCTTTACTTCTTCATGTGAAGAGTAGCATGTGCAAACCATAAAGATTTCATTAGGGCTAATCTTAGAAATTAGTTTTTTAAAGAATTTTATATTTGATGTGGATTGTTTGAAGAATTTTTTTCTCAGTGTGCAAGATATTTACTTTAGACACTTTAAGTGATCCAATCTGCATCTTCAAGTGGGAAATCTCATATCTCTGATCAGCAGGCATTGACACCAACCCTCCTTCATCTCTGCTACATACCAGCAGGCACCTGATAGAAGAGAATAATCTGAAGGTGGATAACAGAAGCTGTGCAATGTATTAGGTATACAGTGAGAACATGCATTTAGCCATTGTTTCAGTGTATTATTTGTTGTTCTAGGAGAAAGAGTGGTACCTGATAGGCAGGTATCTTGATCAGGTTGTTTTTGCTATTCTTGTTCTCATTCTTGGGTTTTGTACAAGGTTGAACTAAGACCATCCAAATTTTTCATCAGAATCTAATGCGGATTCTTTGGGGGGAAAAAATGGATGAGCATAAAACATACGTTGAGGAAACATATCTCTTTTCCTTTCTAGTGTTGACTGAGAAATAATCAGATTATAATATAATCAAAAAATATTCAAGAATAGGAATTACAGTTTGGGACCATAACTAAGGGACAGACTCAAGGTGTGTTAGGTCAGAATATAAGGAGTTTTACAGTTTTAAATAGAGAAATGTTAAAAGCTTAGGTAATTTGTTTGGAATTTTCGAGTAGTTTGACAAAAGTCCTCAAAGAGAATGATTCAGTGTGGAGTATTTTTATAATAATCTGCAGAAGTGGCTTTCCTGTGTCTTTCTTAATTATCAGTAAGAAGAGAACAGGACAGCAGGACAGGGTGTTTTGTTTTGTTTTCTTTTCTTTTCTTTTTTGTAGTTACCTGTAAGGAGAAAACAATGAGTGGGGTGGTTGCTTTTTGTAGGAAGTTGAATCAAGCTTCTGAGTCATGCTGCTTACTTTTCACCTAGAAGTGTCAACATGGCATCTTAGTCTGTTGGACTCTAGATGAATTCCATATTGGTCAGGTATCATCATAATCACCATCATCAACCACTCATACCTGTAAGTGTACTGAGGAGTATATACTATACTTCCAGTTTGAGGAATCACAGAGATCAATTGATTTTGCTGTTTCCTCTCCAAGTCTCTAAAGACTCCTTGTATAAGGGTAGTATAGAGTACTAGACTACTGATTTTTACTGTAATATTAGTAATTATAGAATTTTTGTAGAGAAATGGTATATTTAGGGGAGAGGTACATTTTAATTAAGGTAAGAAGAGTTTTTTTTTTTTGCAAACTATTTTTACATATAAGAATATTTTATTTCAGAATGAAGAGCAAAGACGTGCAGTTGTAAATGGATGCACCTATTACGTTTGGTGAAGCAGAAAGAGAATATGATCGTTATGGGGCAGTGGCATAGGTGCGATTAAAATAATTAGACCTAGATGAAGACATTTGCATTCCATGGTATGATGCAGGCCACAAGGATATGAGTTACTTTGGGGAATGACCCTGCTAAGCTATAACACAATATCAGTGTTAAATATTTTCCCTGACAACTTTTACATTGTCAAGTAAATGGTGATGTACAATAATATGACAAACACTAGCAAAAAAGTTCTTTTTTCTTTTGCATAAATTTTTTAAAAGGAAAGTTGCAGGCAGCAATGAAGGTGAACAGAGGCAGGCATACAGGCAGGAAAAGAGGGGGAAGAAGCATTTTATTTATTTTATTTAGTTCTTCAAATTGGTTGTTTCTTCCAAACCTAGGACATGAACCCAAGAAATCAACATGCATGTGGATTATATCCAATGGCTATTCCATCAGAATGTGCCTTTTAAAAAAAAAAAAATAGTATTTCAATAGCTAAAACATTTAGGGCAAATTAAATATACATAAATTCTGTTCTTGATAGTTCTTCATTTTTAAAAAATTATGTAACCGTGTTTTAAGGATTTATCTTTATTCAATGTAGGACTTAAATTTCTATTCACTTTGAGATGTGTATTTACTCAAGATGACTTCATTCATTGGCTAAATGAGATGCATAAGTAAAGTGTCAAGAGAAGATGTAATTAGTAAGGCACAGTCAGTTCTAAAAATTCCTATTATTTATCAGGTGACCCTGTAAATGTTAATGTCGTTTTCATTTCTCAGATGGATAATAACTTTTTCCCAAATGTTTTTAAATTTCTCTGTACATTTATAAAAACTATAATATGTAATTATTGTTCATGCTAATATTTATAATGTGATTGTTTTATTTTGAGGTGGAGAAAACATAGACATTTAGCTAAATCTACTTTGCTGTGTATGCTGCCCTGAACTTCCTTCTTGTATAAATTTCTCATTTGAACTTAGTTGAACTTCCTGTTTTTCTCTCATAAAGAACATAATGACTGATCTATGAGCAATGTAGATGACTCACTGAGACAAAGGCTTCAACAACCTTCCCCAAGACTACTTTTTTCAAATGAAAAATTATATGTTCTTCACTGTTTTAGTCAATGTCCTTTGACATTTTATCAATATTCAAGTATATGATTACTTTAATAGGAGTAATTATTCAGTTACCTAATCAACCTCACGAGCTTGAAATTAAAGGGGGTGGAAATCATCCTTTAAAGTTTTAGGAGGTTCTTTGTAAGAAAATGAGAAGCCAGACTTCCATCTGAAAGTACAGGCAGTTTCTAGACTTCTGTCTTCCTCGTCTCTCTGGAATCACTCTGACTGTTAGTGAGAGACACAGATTTCTGAGTTCTGTGTTAGAAGTTTTACCATCCATGGAGAAAACTGAACTACTGGATCATTCTTCCACTAAGCCAAAAGTTAGTTTCAATGGGGCCAATACAATCACTTAAGAGTTTCAATTAAAAAAATGGAAATGGAAAAGTCATATGAGTTATTAGATAACACTTTGAAAATCAGTATTTTAGAGAATCGCATCTTCATTTGCACATTTGGAATGGTAATTTGAATGTATTGTTTATTTTAATCTGTAAAGCCCTCTACCTGCATTAGCTTTTTCTCAGATGAAAAGAATCAAACAAGAGGAATAATCTAATTTTACTAAAAATAAGCAGCTGGAAGAAAACTAGCAACCTTAAGGAGGGATGAAGGAATATGTCTATATAAAGATAAATGTCCACATTATAATTTTTTTTTTACAGTGTGTATCTCTGAAGACAAAGTTTAAGAAAGTTAACACAGAAACCAAAATTATAATTTAAAAATGTATTTATTTCCAAATTCAAGAAATTTTGCCTCATCTTTCTCTCTCATCCCCACATTCCAACCATCCCTTTCTTTGTGATTAGTTCAATAAAGTAGACTGTACAAGATGCATAAAAGGGAGTGTCAGCCTCAGTTATGCAACACACCTAGGAGATTCTAGACTTAGAGCATCTTGTCTTCATAGTCCAAGAAAATTCATAAATCTCTTGTAGCTGGAGATGCTGTGATTATTTGTATTCACTAATGTTTCAATAAGAACATTGGGTAAGTTGTATGTACTACTTTGGAAGGCTTATTGCCCAGATAGGTGTCGTAACAACTTATAAGAAAAGCTGTTCTCCAGTATGTTCAAGACAATTCTCCAATTACAGTTCTTCAGAAGCTGGGGTCTGAGCAAGTCATTCTATTTCTGGAAGACTATTATTAGATGAGGAGTACCAATAAACATCTTCTTCAGAGATCCCGTCTCCTAGCAGATTCCAATCATAAGTTTACATTTTGTGAAAACATATAAATGCCATCCATTGATATAAAAGTTTTATTTATTTTATTCTATTGGCATCTATTCATGGAATAGCAATAATAGTGGCAATAACTGTACTAATAATTGTAAACTAGCATAGTCACCTATATGATTTGTAAATAATTATATATGACTATAAACAAATCATTTGATTATTAATAATTTAATGTTATTCAGCACATTGCTGAATTGTTTCCATATAATTGTATCTCATATGCTAAATATCATAAGAAAATTTCACTTCTGGAATAGAAAAATATTTAAATTTTTTTAATTATTTTTTTCTGAGAGATTTTCATTTTGTGGGAGTGGAAAAATTATGCTATTACTGAACTCAACAGCCTGAGACAAACTAAGAAGCCATTTAGTCCAAATGACCCTTTATTACAAATAAAAGAACTTAGGTGACTGAATATTCTTTATTAATGAAATTGTTGACAGGAAATTCTATTTTGAGGGAAAGCACAGACTGACTACACAAAATTCTTTCCAAGAGGTGATCCTTCACAAATAATCAAATGAAAATTATTTTTATCCGCTAATATTTTATTAAGATTGAAAAGGTAAATTTTATGATTCTCTCAGGACCAATTTTCATAAAGTAATTAAGACCATAAGTACCCCTGAATGAATAAGTCTTACATGTGACAGTAGGGACTATGTTTAGAAAACAGATTTGCTGTAAAGTGGAAGAAGAACACAAGATTTAGAATGAGAGCATTTGGCTTCCTGACTGCAACCACTTGTCTTGGTAAAATGGAAATGGTTAAACAGAAAGGATGAGGAAATACAGTATAGGGGAAATCATCTCTTTGCCTTCCGTTCAATTTTGCACTTTTTTTTAGTGAACCTAGAACTGGTCTAATAAATAATGTCTTTGAAAAAGATCAGTGGTTACCAGGGGATAGGGAGATGAACCAGTTTAGCACAGAGCATTTTAGGGCAGTGAAACTTTTGTATGATCCTTGTGGATGCATGCTAACATGCATTTGTCAAAATCCATAAAATGTACATCAAGAATGAACCTTAATGCAAACAATGGACTTTGAATGATAATGACGTGTTAATGCAGGTTCATACATTGTAACAAATGCCCCAATTTTGTGGAGAATTTTGGAAGTGGGAAAGTCTGTGAGTACATGGATCAGGGTGTACATGGAAATTCACTGCACCTTCTGCACAGTTTTGCTATAGTCTGCTCTAAAAAGTTTATTTTTAAAAAGGAAAAAAAGTAGCAAAGAACTGATAACCATTATTATTCTTTGGCATTCTAAGATGGACATGGGTCATGGGCCTTTAAAACCCAAGAATGCAGGAAAAAAGCAAAATCAAGATGAAAAATTCCTTTGAATGTAATAATGTTTGTGATCGTTCCTCATGTTCCTTATTATTTAGTTAAAAAAATCAACTGGAGATTTTGAGGAAGTGGTGGCAGCGGTCTACATTTTTATTCTCTCTGAATCTTCTGACAAATAGAGAAAAAGAAAGCCAACTGCAAAGTGTGGCAGTCTGAAAATAGCTGTCAAAGGTGAAATGATCTGGTTATTGTTTGGGGACCATGGTAAGATCTGAAGTATATGAATTCTTGAGACTTAGAAATGGAAACTCACTTCCAGGTCAAAGACTTGAATAGGCAGCAAATTTGGGGAGTAAAATTCAAACTGAACAGAACAGTGACAGCAGATATAAAGGAAAATGTTGGTGATGTGAAAAATTTTTGTAACAGGCTAGATAGAAATTTTCAATCTTTAATGCTGCCCTCAGGTAGTCTCTGTTACCTCTTCTTTTAGTCTTTCCTGCCTCCCTCCCACTCTTCCTCTCTTTTTGTTTTTTGTTTGTTTGTTTTTACAGTGCTTTTAAAAAATGTTAAAGACATTCATTGCTTGAGGACAGAACTGTATTAGGACAGAAATTCATATCTGATGCATAGGTATAATTTGCCTCACCTGATGGAGATAAAAATGAGAAAAGGAAGCAAAGAAAGATGATCTCTGAAAGTAGGATTCCATAAGACAACAAAAGAGTGCGGTGTAGAGCCACTAAGTTGGTAAAGATACCGGGTTCATCCTTCTTTCAAAAAGGACCTGAAAATTTGTTTCACTTAAAATTAAGCAACAGGGAAAGGTGAGTTAAATGTCAATTTAACATAGGAAAAAGGAGAGTAAGGAGCACCAAAGCGTTCTGTAGATAGGAAAATACTCAAGACATGCTCTCAAAGAAATTAAAACTGCACACTAATATTGCAAAATAAAATACATTAAGCATATAGTGGAGAATATGGATAAACTATATAGACTAAAAAGGTAAAAATGCAGAAATAAGTTACTCTGAGCAATACTTGTTAGTAAAGTATTTTTGAATATCTATTATTATCTATCATCTATCTCTATCTATCATCTATAAATCATTGAATATTGATTTCAACTGTCCAATAATGTAGGAATAAAAAGGCAACTCTCCCTCTCTAGTCCTCTTACATCTTAGGGGGGCTCTTGTAATTAAATACTGCCTGCTTAATTCTCTGCTCCGTATCTTTCCAGGTATTTTGTCAATGAGGGAATCTTTCAGCCATTCAATGATTACAGTATCAATGTACTAAAATAGTAGAAACTTATTATATAATTAATTTTATTGAATAGAGCATGATAGCAGAAACATATTTTATAATTTTGTAAGTTAGAATAAACTTATTTTTGTAAGAAATTTATATGGGTGATATGAATGTTATTTCTTCATTGTTGTTTTGATTAAATCTCAGGGGATGATTAAATCTACTGAAATTTATCAAATTTATCATTCATTTGAATGATGACCTTTTCTGAACTATCTAGTGTACTTAATCCATTATTTGAATGTACACCATTCCGGGAGGAGAGGATTTCCATTTTTCTAATATTACCCTTCTTGCAATCAAAGCTACTCTCAAGAGGATTTTTGTTTCATGGAATGGATGATCTCTGTAAATTCTAAACATGACCTAATATAAAAATCAATGCATTTTTAGGTAAATTCATTCTATTATTAGATCTCACTGTAGCTTCATGCTAACGTGTTTTGAAATATAAGTAGTGCCCTACTACAGGGCATGGCTTTTTCCTGGAAATGCATTAAATTTCATTATAGTAAAAACCATTTTAACAACAATAAAATCCACCACAGTTTTTAAAAAAACTCTTAGCTCTAGCTGATTGCCAACAATGTGCCTTAATGTTCTCATTAGACTATTAGTCTTAATTAAGTTAAAAAAGTGCTTTTGCCCAGGTTATGTCTCTATTCATGATCTTCCTCATAATGTAACCCAGATTTTCTGGTTTATCGAGAACTAAAGGAGTACTTACAGTGACACTCTAGTGAGGAGGGATAAACAACTTTTCTGGAAGGCCACAGCAAGAGAAGAGCAAAGAGTGTACTCAGTATTGCTTAGAGGATAAATTAGCATGAGTCATTTATTTCAAAGAGGAAAGAAATAGCGATGAATTCTGAACTTTGCGTATTCATGAAGGAATCCACTCAAATTAAAGAAAAGGTGTCACAGGCAGGCCTGTGGCATTTAAGATCTATTTATTTTTGTCCAATGTTAATGAAGAAGGTGATTAATTATCCTGCAACTTGGTTTTTCTGATCATAATGATTAGGACATTCCAGCACAAGGAAAGAGTTTAAACATACTTTCAAATGGTTGTAAAAGGATTTGTCCTGGCAATAATTTTTCTAGAATCGAGCATACACAGAACACCTCAGTGATTTTGTTTTTAATGATCTTACTTTCCTATCCAACCACATATTTTAATTCTCACAGTATTTGAAGCTGTGTGACTTTCTATTAATCATTCATATTTCTTGTTACCAGCTAAAATAATCTCACTTTTATAGTCTAGATTGCTTAACTACGTGTTTGAAATAGTCATGTTTAATTTAGCATATCAATAAGAAAGATACAGAGTACCCTAATGGCCTAGCTGTTTACAACAAGGAACATAGTCCACATACATCCTAAGGTACCCAGTTCAAGACCTGGGGCAGGGGAAAGCAACCAATAGGAACAACTAAAAAACAAATAAATACAAATGCTTCTTTTTTCTCTCTCATCCTGCTTGCCTGCCTACCCTGCAGCTTTGCTATCTGCACCTTCTCTTTTAAGAAAAAAAGAAGGAATACATACTTGAAGCGAAATCGTTATTATATATTTTCAAGAGAAGCCTGAGTCAGCAAGTTTGTAGAAATTCTCTGGCCCTGATCACGGTGCCAATCAGAAAGATTCTCTCATGGTGAGCTGGAAAGCAGAGAATAGGCAGTTACAGGACACAAGAGAGAAAGTCTTTAGATCTTCATGGTAATACCTCAATATTTAGATTAAAGCATTTCTAGAATGTTAGACATTCTCAAAATAGCTACATATAAAAATAGTCATTAAAAAAGGTAATTCTTGGGTTGTCTAACAATTTGGATAATGAGAGTTCCTCTGAACTTCGATAGCACTGATTACGGTTTTATGCCACTGTAAAAATGCAGTGCTCTTCTCACTGATCATCAGTGTTGTCTTGTCATGAAAATCATCTTGAATCTTAAGGCTTAGGTCTATAAAATGTGCTTTATTTCTATTCCTGGATGGGATGAGCTGATTTTTAACACTTTATTGTTTATTGATTATTATACATTTAATTTTTCTGTTGTTTAAGAGGAAAGTATTATGAGCCTATTGTAGTCATGCATGGAAGATATGCATTGCTTTTAAGTCCAAATGAAACATTGCTGCTCAAAGTTAGGAGGAAAATTTCCACGGTTTTCTTAGAACAATGGTGTGCCTTGTTGTGAGGAAGTGGGGTACAATATTTCCAATATGGTGCAATTTATCTTGACCTTTATGAACAGATAAATGAAAATTAGAAAAAAATATTACAAAATCTATTGAAAATATATAGAGCATAAAAGCTTGAAGACTAGAGCTCATTTAATGAGAGACCTAGATACTAAAAGACCTTTGGTTACCATCCACTTGCTGGAACATTTTATTCAGTAGAAATAAGACATAAATAAATGAGCCTAATAATTTCATTCCTAACCTTCTGTTTACCAGTGACATGACCCTGAGAAGGACCCTCAACATGTCTGGGTCTCCATTACACTGAGGGTCAAACAAGGGATTTCTTTACATAACATTCTAGAAGTGGTTTCTATTCATTCTATTGTTAGAAGATTTGTATGTTTTAGCATTTAAGAAAAGATTGTGCTTTTGATTTATGCAATTCACCTAAGGAAATACATAGATATGAAGACACAGCTTAAGTTTACTATAGAAAGTTAGACTATTTCCCTCATTTTCTCTTTCAAATCTTCAGAGATGTATTTAAGAGATCAAGGAGAGAACACCAAGAAGAAAATCAGTGTCAGCTATGCATCTTTTAGTGTCAAAGAATTACTTATCCTTTTGAAGATATTTTCCACCAGGATTCTTGACTAGTCATGGAATGCTAATAATTAATCACTTTTCCAGAAAAATAATAACATTTATGCTAATCAACGTTGCTTATTGAATTCCTGAGCAAAAATCTTAACTCTTCAATAATAGGCTTTTCTAATTCTGTTTAGTAATTGCAGTAAGGCATCTCAGAGAATTTATCTCTACAAATACACGCCAGTAGTATGTGTGGCCTTTTCATGAACCCATCAGAATTGTGACTTTTCTTTGAACTCTTGACTGCTTGGCGCTACTGACCTTCTTGCTCGTTTTTTTACTTGGGCGCCATTTATCACTCCTGGACTTACAGATATTGTTGTGGAAAGAGACTGAATGTAATCATTCATGCCATTGCCTCTTTCTAGTGGTGCCTTTCAGCTTCCTTCATTACAGGATAACTGATAGGGAGAGATTAGTGACAAAGCTGTAATTCTATTGAGGGATTGTGATGTAACTGTATCATAAACCATGAAGCGAGACTCAAGAGGTTTGGGATCACGAATGCTGAGATTAAGTTACAGCAGACACAGTCAATCTCTGTCAATATGTGTTTTGTGATGGTTTGTAATCTGCCTGTAAAATATTAGCTACCTGTAGAAAATACCTTTTTTTTTCCAGTATTAACTGCATTATACAACTTCTGCAATTTCAGAGCTTAAAAGAAATATTGATTTTTCTTTTTTGCAAATATATACAGACATTTTAGAGACCATAAAGATAAATTGCTCTTTGATTTGGCAATACGTGCTTTAACTTTGGGAAAGTAGTGTAAAACTTGGAATATTTAGGTTTTGATACTTTGAAAGTGAACATTGCATGCATGTGTGAAATTAAAAAAAAAATTGGTGAGGTGAAATTTACATCATAAAATGAATCACTTCAAAGTCAACAATCCAGTGGCATTTAGCACATATATAATGCTATGCAGCTACCCAACAGAACACATCTACACTTAAGTAGTTTGCTCCACTCTCCACACTCCATGTCCCCAGCAACATGTATAAAATGTCTAAAATAAAAATAAACTGACTTGCTATTTTATTTATTTAACACTTGGAGAGAATTAAAGCCATTATTTGGTATGAGTGATCCAGATCATTTCATTTAACTTGTACCACTATTAACACTTTGGTAAGTCATTTTAGAGGAGGAGATCATTTAGATAACATATTGTAGTTATATCAATAGATATAATTTATTAAGGGTACTAACAGGGAAAACTAGCATTCACAGATTTCCTAGTTGGAGCATTTTTTTCATAAACCTTTTTAATATTAATAAACTTGGCTTTTCTTTAATGTAGAGCCATAGTGTAAAGCCGTACCTGAATTATTTGCCTCTTATTTTTTTCTTGGAGCATTTATGCCTGTTTGTTTTCCCAATTAATCTAGACTTAATTATGGCATTGTTAGAGGATGGTATCAAGTAGTAGGCATTTTTTACTAAAGAGATTTCAAAATATAAATCAAGCTTTTAAACTTTATACTGATACACATTTAGTTAGAAAGAGTAAAACAGGAAGTTCAGAATTTGTGGAATTGCTTCTAGTGAGTAAAAATGACAGCACTCCAAAAGCATTGTTATTCATTATCTGTATTTCTGTCATGAACTCTCTGAAAGCTAGGCGTTATTGTCCTAATGTTATAGATGAATAAATTAAAGAATATGAATGAATTATTTAACCTGAGTCACATAAAAAATCTTCTTTGGGGATTGATAATTGATTTGTCTAATATCTCACCGCCATAAATGGTGGACCAATGATTCGAATTCAGAGGCCTGGGCATCCAAATGCTGAAGTCTTTTGTTTTATTCTGTGTAATCATGAGTTTGAGATTTCAGTTTTCTGGATCTTTGCTTTCATATCATGAAAGTGAAGAAACTGGGTGATCGCTGATATCTCTTCTAGCTTCTAAATTTTGCTGCTTAAATCCTGTATTATATTCTAGCTCATCTAAAGGCTTTAGTAAAAACAAAAAAAGAAATTTCATACCCTATATCAAGAATCCCAATAAAAATGTTAAGTGGATTTCCAAATAAATGAACAATTAGGCAGGTGACATTTATACAAGCTTCCAAGAACTCAAATGAGTTACAGAATCAAGGGAGGAACTCTGTCTTACCTTTATAAATTCACTTAATCCCCATATAAACACAGAACTTCCCTTAAACACTAGGATTTCTTAGACATATATTGAGCTTCCAAGAGATGTTATGTGTGTGTTTGCCTTTACTTGGCCATCCTATTTCATTAAATGAGGGTGTCAGTTCTGGAACCAAGATCTGTATCTAGGTGAGAGGGGAGAGAATATCAAAACAGGTCCACCACCTTTGAAACAGCTGACTTATTATTGCATTAAAGGAAAAGATTAGAGTGAATAGATTTGGATAAACCTCAAATATCCAAATGAATTTTAATTTTTTCACCTACCTTAAAATATTTTTTGCCTGCTTGCAAAGACCAGTGAGTCTCCTCTTTTTTCTAAACAAAAGCATCTCAAAAGAATTCTCAAATTTCCCTTCTCTCTGGATATGATAACATTTCCTTAAGATTAATCTTTCATATGAATAGTCCATTTACACAGATTTCATAAGTTTTATTTCTAAATTACTATTCAGAAATTATTTACTAATTATTATAGTAGAAAATACTGTTGTGTGCTTTAAAACTTCCAAAAAAAAAATCACGCCATTGTTTTTAAGTTACATCTCTAGTGTCTTCCCTTAACTTTCTTAAATATTATATATCTGGTTCAGCGAAACATCTTGCAGAATAGAAGCAATCTGCATCACTTTCCAGGTTTATAAAACCAACTAAAAAAGTGTGCATTTATTTTCAAAAAGTGTCTCCTTCAGATTTCAAGGATGTGGTCCAATTTCATCACACTTGTACTTGAAAACAAACATATCTTTTGTTTATATTTTTATATGTATTTTTTCATATTCTTTACCTTTGAAAACCATAAATCTTAAATTACATTTATTCAATTTTCATCTAAGAATATGCATTTCAGATGTCTCATTTTGATTGTCCTTAAGTTACAATAATCACAATGACTACTGTGCATGAATAGGTAGGAATTGTGAAGTGAGAGTGCTGGACAAAAAACTGGAAGAGAAAGGCAGTGATGTAAGGATCAGGACATTGGGTTTATGGTTAGTTTTGTGTGACTTGGAACTTTCACGTAAGTTGTTGCCCATAATCTTCACTACCTCATGAATACTGACTTATTTTCTGAAAATTAGCTGCAGTATTCATACATATTGTGATGCTTTGCTGAACTTACCAAGGACGATTAGTTTTTCTTCACAATTTTTCATGACACAAATTATGCACGTATATATGTATGCATCTATGTATATACTCCCATAGATATAGCTATATATCTATGGGTATATATACATATAGAAAAAAGGTATTTCAACTGTAATTTGCTATAATTTGAGTCTTTGTAGTCATGAGAACATTTTCTTGTAAGGGTGGATAAGCTAAGGGGAAGCCTTTTTAGATATACTGCAGAAATATTTTCTAGAATATTTAGATGTACAGTAAGTAAAAAATTATTAGACTTTTAATTGGGAAATTTGTTTTTTAATTGGGAGTTCACTTAAAGTGAATGAAATATGTAAACAAAAGCAAAAAAATGTGAGGAATGAAATTAATTAACTTAATTATACCTATAATAGTAACTTGATAAGAGAAATATTTTTCCAGGGAAAGGGAATGAATAACTAAAGAATAGTTAAGTAATGAAATTAATGAAGAATGAGTCCTCTGACCTCACTGGATAAAATTTAAATTTATTTCTGATTGGATATGGTATTGACTTTGATGAGGGTAATATGAAACTCTTAATTACACGAAAGCAATGGTGAGATCTGTGATAAACAGGAAGTAAGAGTTGTTAACTCAGCGTGTCTGAGATACTCAACGTACAGGAATATTCTGAATGCATAAAATATAATTTATATTAAAAATCTTGATAATAATTTTTCCAAATCGAATAAAAATTCTAAACATTTTCAAAGCTTTACTAATAACAAGTTGTAAATATAAACATTTTCTTAACTATCAACAAGAAAATATCTTTATTTTACTAGGGAAAAGACTGAATTAGCTGATTTTGAAGTTTATATTAATTTAAGCTTTAAAAATTTTTCCATTTTTCATATTTTTTCTCATTCTAAATATTCGCATACATGTCTAACTTTATATTTTCTAATTTACATGCTTTTAGTAAAGAAGTCTCCTTAAACTGGTTAAGTTTCAGAACCTACAAATCTTGGATTATCCTGCATATCACACTTTATACCATAATAAATATTTATTGTATTTTAATTATTTACTATATGTTTATCTAATGATTCCTTATGGAAGCAAACAAAGGTTTAACTACTTAAAACCTCTATACCTAGAACAGAGTTTTATACACAATGGGAAAAGTTGATTGGAATGATTATAGAATGTATGAGTAACTGGAAGAAAATGGGATAGATCTAGGAAGACTCTATCAAGGTAATTTCCACAATTTTTAATTTTTACTGGCAAAGTGATTATATTTAGATGAAAACTGTTACGTTAGCAATTCATCATTTTAGAAAATTAGAAGTTATTTATTTGAGACTATATATAATCAAATCCTCCAATGAGACCATAGATTTATTTGACTTAGAAAAGACATTTTAGGATGTTTAATTTAATCTTTCTTCCATTTTAACTATAAATACAAAATTCTTTCACAAAAGTAATGACTATTTTGAATGTGAAGAGAAAATTTTATCAGAAAAAGTCTTATACCTCAACTTTCTTTTGACTTTGAGTGCAGTTTATAAAAAACTCTAACAAGATATTTCTTTAACTGGAGGACATTGTTAGATGTCAATATTATTAATATTATATTTAAATTTTTAACTTTTAAAATATATTTGCAGCATACGGTTAGTATTAGTGCTTTTAATAATGGAAAGTTAAAGATCAAAACATGAACTAAAGAGAACTTCACCTTCTTCCTTCAGTTAAGGTGATTTTTTTATTTTCAAAGAGACTATGTTATACCTAAATTTCATTTATTCTGCATGTGTAGCAAGGAATTTTTAGGAAAGAAATGTTGATAAATTCAAACATGTTTAATCTTATCCATTTATCAGAACAATGATATTTCGTATTATAATGACCAGTGAAATATGAATTCATAAAGTAGATGCAAAGTAAACTAAATACTACATTTTCTTACCATTTCCTTAAAATTGCACATGTAAATCAAAATATGTCTTTAAATTTTGTCTTATACAAAGTCATGTCTTTTTCTTTTAACTTCTTTAAATAACCATTGCAAACAACTACATAAAAATAAACTGCCTCCTCCTCTCTTCCTGCCTCCCTATCCTCCTTCATTCATGCCTACACCTTTCCTTAGAAAAAAAAAGTAGCTGCCAAGACTAAGGGGTTGGGGAAAATAGAGATGGATGTATAAAAAGTTATACATTTTTAATTATGAACTGAACAAGTTCTGAGGGTGGAGGTGTGAGGAAACAACCAATGTGAACAACTAAATAAAAACAAAGTGCTTCCTCCTCTTCTAAAGTGAATAAGTTCTGAGGATCTAATGCATAACGAGTTTACCATAGTTAATAGCATCATACTATATAATTGAAATTTGCCAAAGAAGTAGAACTTAAATGTTGCCAACAAAAAAAAAAATGTAAATATGTGAAGCTACGGGTATGTTAATTGTGAAGAATCCTTCATGCTGTATACTTCAAATATCATGCAATTTTCTTGTCAATTATACCTCAAAAAACTAAAACTATATTAGAATCTTTAAAAATGCCAAAGAAACCCATAATAATCCTTGAACTCATGATGTTTACATTTTAGTGGGAGTGAGAGTTGTACAATTAAGTCTGTATTACATCAGTTGGCACTAAATTAATACTTCTAGGGATCAGGTGCAAAGTAAAGAGGTAGAGAAATTTTAAAAGATAATACAGCTCTAAATAATTTTATTAGTTTGTCATCATATGGCTACATAATATCATTGAGCAAGATGGAAAGAATTGAGATTAAAAAACTTTGGAGATATCTGATAAGGATACAGATACCAAAAATTATAGCAAGTGGAAGAAATCAATGAAAGGGTCATGTTGTAACTTCTAAGAACAGCATGGTTGCCAGTAAGTCTGGAGCAGCTTGCATGGTGGGAAGGCATAAGAAATTAGTTTAGAGAGGGAAGAGGGATTTAAATCACAGAGTTTTACAATTATAAATCCTTTGAATTGTCTTGATGAAATAGAATGCAGAATTATTTTAAATTAGGGAAAGACAAAATATGACCTGTGTTTTAAAGTGTATCATCTAGCTTTTGTGTGGCTGTAGACAGTAAGAGAAAAGAGACACATTTAAAAGCTTGACCCAGGTGAGAAGCATAACTGGGTAAGGAAGGAAACAGCAGAAGTGGTGAAATATGGTTGGAATATGAATATATTTTTTAGGGTAGAATCAGTAGGTTTTGCTGAAAAAATGAAGCAGGAATTACAGAATGAATAGTATCAGATGATTCTCAGGTTTTTGGCCTGAAAAACTAGAAAGACGATGAATACAATATAGGGAAGACAGTATAGACAGCAAGTTTGGGATAATCACAAATTTGCTTTTCATACACATTACGTTTGAAATTCTTAATAGATATCTAACTGAGATGTTAAGTCCACAACTGTGTAAGAACACTGAGGAGCTAGATATTTAAATATTTTAATTACATACACACACATGCACATGCGTGCACACACACACACACACACCACACACCACACACTAATTCAAACTCTAAGATTGAATGAAGGAAAGGAATCTTTCCAAAAAGGAAATGAACACAGACAAGAGAGGAAGTCCAATAATTGAGCTCTCAAAATGCTATCATTTGGAGTTTGCTTAGAAAAAAAAACAAAAAAACAAACCAAGAGAACTGAGAAGTCAAGTCACTGAGAAAGTTTTATTTAAGAAGCAACTGAAGAAAACACAAGAAAAGGAAGACTGAACAAACTAGTGTCAATGGTAAAAGTACTACTAAAGCAGCAAGTGAAATGAAGTGTGAAAACTGACCATTTGATTTAAGATTATACAAATTCTCAGTGACTTAGAAGTGAACTGTTTTAATGACATAGAAGTAGAGGGAAAAACCCAAACGGAGCAAGGAGAATAAGAGGGATTACAAACAACCAATATAAATCCTTTTGGGGGAAATTTTGAGATCAAGAAAAAAAACAAAGAAATCAAGTGAGCATAAGAAGAGATTATGTGATTAGGAGAGGCTTTTATTTTTAATTATTTTAAGGTCGAAGAAATGAAGGTTTCTATGCTGTCTTGAATTTCAGAAGGAAGAAACTACTGATGCAGGAAAGCAGAGACCTACTCTTGGTATCGTTTTGAAATGGCCATGTAAGGAATATAAGGAAAAATATCCAGGACAATCTGAAAACTGCAAGGAAAGGAACCAGCGTTTGGAGGACATGTATACATCCCATTCACGTTAGGATCCAGCATAGTACCATTGGTCTGAAATACACCCAATCATAACTGAAGAAAACCCATCTACCACTCCTGTAGTATCTGCCTGAGAAGTAAGAAACTTTTGGAATTATATTCAAGTCAGAAACACTGCAAAGCATCAGCTTGGTAAGTTCACACAATTTTGCTAATTCTAGCACCCACAGATGCTACCCAGGAAGAACTCTTCTCCTGGTCTACTAAAGGATGGGCATGAATCCTGCTGAGGGCTCCACAACCTCCAAGACATAATTGCAAGTCACACCACTTGTCATTACCCTATATATGCCACCATCACAAGTCACTACATAGCACCCAGAACCACCACAATATATAAGCCATGCATGTGCTCTTAGAACAAGTCAGTTACTTCACCCAGCTCTCATGCAGCAGCACAGTAGTGTGTGTACCACAACTAGCAGGTCCCTAGGACCACCCATCCAGCATACCACAACTGTGTGCCTTGACTATATTCCCCGCACCCCCCGAGGTAGACAGGCTGGGATGATAGCCCCACATACCAGACTGATAGCAGGAAGGCAGGTACTTGCCCACACAGAGATACAACTCAGGTGGCCATTGGACACTGTGCTCCTGGACTACAGTGGACAGCACCTGCACAAGGTCATTTCTACAAGATCAGAAGAGGTAGAAGAGTACTGTTAGGTAATAGTAGGTAGTAGATGTATTAGACTAATATGTGATAAGTAAGCCCAGAAAATCAGGTAAAGTGGGGAGAGCGAGGAACATGTATCAATTGAAATAGCAAGGCGAAACCTCTGAAAAGGATTGTGAAGAAGCAGGTATAAACACATGACCTATTGAAAAATTTAAAGTAAATGCTGTAAAGATACTCAATGAAATCAGTAAAAGAATGTGTGAACTAGAATATTCAAGAAAGGTCCAGACATAAGTTACAGAGATGAATAATACGATGATAGAAATGAAAAATATAATAGAGGGGTGAATGAAATAGAGGATCGGATAAGAGAGCTGGAAGATAAAGCAATAAAACTCACCCAGACAGAAGAGCAAAATGAAAAAAAGGGAGGGAAAGCAAATTCCTTAAAAAATCTCTAGGACAACATCAAGATAAATCATATTCATATTATATGGGTCCCAGAGGAAAAGAAGAGAAAAAGCCCGAAAAATTATTTGAGGGAATAATGATGATTTCCCTAAATGGAGAAGGAAATATATATTCAGTCACAGGAAGTCCACAGGGTTCCAAACAAGAACCTAAAGAGATTCATCCCAAGACACATTATAATTAAAATGGCAAAAGTTAAAGAGAACATCTTAAAATCAGTAAGAGAAAAGCAGCTTGTCACATACCAGGGACCCCCAAAAACCCTTCGACAGATTTTTCAATGGAGACTTTAGAGGCTAGAAGACAGGAGCATTACATACTCAACATATTTAAAAATAAAAACTTCTAATCAAGAATTCTTTACCTGGCAAGGTTAATGTTCAGAAGTGAAGGAGAGTGTAAAAGTTTCCCAGATAAGCAAAAACTAAAGTAGTTCATAACCACTAAAGTGGATTTACAAAATATATTACGGGGACATCTTGAAGTTTAAAAGAGATGACACTAACAAACAAAAAGAAAACATACAAAAGATAAAGTTCACTGGGAAAGTTAATTTTATAGTAAAAGTAGAGGACATATATTGCTAATAGAGCAAACATGAAGATTTTAAGCCCATGAAGTAAAAAAGCAAACAAACAAAAAGACCTACAATTTTTATTAAAATACACATAAATAGCAACATGAATCATCAAAGATACAAAATGTGGTAAGTGGGGGGAAGTAAAAAATGTAAAGTTTTGCAATGTGTTCAGAGTTAAAGAATTTTATACCCCTAACAGAAGATTATACATGAAATATGTCCTAAGTGAAATAAGTGAAAGAGAGAATGACAAATAGTATGTCTCACTTATATGTTGAGTCTAAGAAAACTGAACTCACCAAGACATAGAACAGATTAGTGGTTGCCAAAAGTGGGAGTCAGGTGGGAAAAATGGATGAAGTTGAACAAAAGTTACAAACTTACAGTTATAAAATAAGTAAGTTCTGGGATTTAATGCAGAGTAGTTAATACTGTATTGTATTCTTAAAAACTGCTAAGTGAGTAGATCTTAAAAGATCTAATCAGGAGAAAAAATGTAACTAGGTCAAGTAATGGGTATTAACTAAAATTATAGTGGTTATTGCTTACTATATATACATATAAAAACATTCTTTCCATATTAAACTAAAACACTCTTATATGCCAATTAAATATCATAAAAACCATGGAAAAATAATTATCAAGTGTAACACAACACAATGCAAATGAATTTTAAAACTACAATAAGAAAAAAAAAAGAAGTGGAAAAAATAATGGTTTCTTTGCTGCTCTGAATATTCAGAAGGAAAAATTCCTGATGCAGAAATGGGGAGATTTACTCTGGGTATAACCTTGATATGGTTATAACTTTCTCTTAGTGGAATGTAAGGCTGTGTTATTTAAAGTCTTTTGAATAAATACATTTTGAGTCTCTTGACTGAATTTTGAATCTTTTAGCTGATTTTGGATCAGTAAGAAAAACTACAGCAGTTGTCCTCAATTGTGTTCACCCAGTAAAATCAACTAGAAAATTAAAAAAAAAAATCAATATCCCAACTCCACTCAAGACTGATAAATGAGGTCTCTGATTTATTCCATAGTTCCAAAAGCTCTCAAGGGGATTTGAATCTAAAACTAACCTAAAGAACTATCAAAGCAGAATAACTACAAAGCAATTAATAGAGAAGATAATAAAATGAACTAGGGCATATACAATTTGTATGTTTTTGGTCTTGTTTTTTACTAAGTATTAGTGTATTAGAGGGAAAAGCAAGATGACTGCTTTATTAAAATATCTTCATTGTAGCACATCCTGATTTGTTTAACTTCAAAAAATAATCAAATCATAGCATTCGTTTTCATTATGATAGATTTTAAGATGAAATTTGCTGAATCCTTGTAGCTCAGAAGTTATTCTGAAAGAATAACAGATAGGTTAAAAATCTAGACAGAATATTTCTCAATAAGGAAATTGAATGGAATCATCTTAGAATGGTTTGGAAAAAGAGAGAAATAGATTCATATTACAAATGGATTCTAATGGAAAAAAGCTTTACTAATAATAAACAATTATGAAAGTATAATTAGATGAGGACCATTGCTTTGTGGATCTTATTTATGAAGTTTTGCTACCAGATTTAGTCTTTCATTCATTTTTGCAGCAATGTTAAAACCTAGCATCAAACACAAAACACAACCTTCCAACTCTGAAGCCTTTGCACAGTTGTTGACTAATTCTCTCTGTTTTTTTGACAACACACAACAAGTTTATCAGGAGAAATAGAGAGAGACATCTCTGTGGGTAGTAAAGCAACATGATTTCATGACCTAGTGCCAGTTGAGGACATCATGATTAAAGCAACTGATGCCTCAAAGTTATTATATCAAATAAGTACTCTTACTTGAGATTCATGAATCATGAAAGTCCATATTATACAAAAATTAATATGCCGTAATTAAAAACGCCATATAGGTATCTTGGCTTTTACCTAGCCTGCGGTTTGCACAGAGTTTATGCATTTATTTAATGCAGTGGCTACTGTGTGAAGATGTCAGTTTTCACAATTTCAGAGAAAATATTTTAAGATTATCTAAAATTTTTAAAACCCTGGAGATCAACCCTGATAATTATCTATAATTTTTCTCATTTTGCTAGTTGATGGTATTTTTTCCTCTGACCATATCAATTTCAGAAATACTATAACACTTTTTCTTTACAATGTCATTACTTCCCCCCTCTATCTAATCCTTTTTCCTTTTTCTCCTTTTGCTCACCCTACATATTATCGGAGAGGATCTTTTTTCTCTGTTTTCTGCTGTGTATTGGTTCATGATATAGTAGCGAGTTGCAAAATCAAGTAACTGGGACTACAAGGTTAAAAGGAAATAGAAAAGAATATAAAATATTGACTGTAGCATAATAAGGCTAGATATTGTTGTATAAAACTTTATTTTATAATTTAGTATTTATAAAGTTTATATATAATTATATGTACATGTACATATAGACTTTTATGTCTCTATAAAATACCTATCTATATAGATATACACATTTATAGATATATACATACATTTACTTGACCATAATGTAAAATATATTGTATACTGGGAGTCACAGTAAAATGTTAAAAGCCACTGGTGTAATATGTGTTAAGGACTTGATAAAATTGTGTGAAATTATTTTGAGTAACATATTTTAAAACCTCAACCAAGTCTGGGTCATAAGCCAAGATTTATGACTATTTTCCTCATAGTGATTATTTGTTTTAAAATTTTTGTGGTAGCAGAACTTGGCCTTGTTAACATTCGCTATAATATTCATTCATATTAAATATATTCAGGTTGAAGTGGTTTCAGTTCAAAGAACAATCTGGCTCTCAGGAAAAGAGGTAAAATGAGGGGAGAATTTTTGTATTCATACCTAAGAGCCAAGACAGCTTTCTCCTTTGAGAGTATTCTTCCACATTTGTATCCACATATTTTTATACACAGATTTATTTTAAAGAACATTTTACTCAAGAAAAACTTCCTTACCAATAAATTCATGTACCGATATGAATTATTCATTTTAATTTTAATTTATTTAACATGAAAATGATGAAACACAGTTTTATATTAACAAAATGAGAGTGTTGCCCACTTTTGTTATAGAAATAAATGTCTCAATGTATCTTTTTCAGTACCTTTTTTTTTCAGTAACTACTGTGGGACTGAAAGTGAGACGTGTTATTTAACTACATATTCTTTAAGAAATCCACTTCATAGCTTTGTCTAGATAAAAAACTATGTGTCAAATAATTGCCTGATTATTTTTAAAGCTGACAGAATTAATCAACACACAGCTGGAATTTACTGTTTGGATGACAAAATAAGAGTATGATGCAATGCCTTCACTATAAAGTTTATAGTCTGGGATAAAATAATATTATACAAAATAAGCATTAGAGTAATACGTAATACAGAAAATACTCAGTATAGATATTTAATGAATATTCATGAGCCAAATCCTCATTGGATATGGCTCACCTTTCCCAGCTGACACCAACCTTATACATTTTGTTCAATATGCTGACAATGGATAGCTCATTATTACGTTGGGGTACTCAAAATTTTAGGGCAGGGGTAAGTGGACTTACCCTTCCCTAGAAATGTAATAAACACCAGCAGAAACCACACAGGAACACAGAATGTGGGTGTATGAATGAACTTAGAATTACCATTTTAGAGATATGGACACCTGGAACATTACAACAGCCCAAAGGTTAAGGGCTTTGCCCACAGTCATGGACACAGCGGAAGTGAGATTGTGAGACCTGGGGTATCTGAGTGCTCCTTCCTTTAACAGTTGTTTCAGATCCCTTGAAATTCATCCAAATAGGCTGTGACAAGGACACAACCAGAAGTGCTCAGTCAAAAAACCTGTGTTGCCATACATCTGATTATTTTTTATTTTCCATTACAAAATACAAGTGTATATATTCTATATAATAAGTCGGGATATTTCAATTTTAAACATACAGGAAAATCTTATGTGCCAGGTTAGTTGCAATTTACTCCAAATGGGTGAACTCCTAGACATATTTCCACAAATTTCTAAAATGTACATATGATCACCCCATCTACCTTAACTTCCCCATGTGGAGAAATAAAAAGAAACTGGATCATTTCATTTCCTTGCCAGATGATACTTATAAGCTTATTGTTCTTAAAATAAAACTTCCATTTTAATGACTCTCTAATCATGATAACCTTCTGTCATGTGCTGTTCCCTTAAATTTGTGCAGGATTATATTAGCTCACATTAAATTTTAAACTGCTATAGTACTTTTAAAAGTCCATTTGTTTCATGCATCATCTTCTACCTATTTTTAGTAGCTGTATTCTCACTCTCTTGATTTCAGCAAACCCAGATATATTTTTATGATTTACCAAATCTCCAATAATCTGCACTTTGAGTGGACCCATCCATCAAGGAGATGCCCTTTAAAATTTGCATTGACTTGCAGCTATCTGTAGCAATCTTGTTTGTAAATCACCACTAAGGTTTTTAATAAGTTTTAATTTTTTATGAACTGTTTTTAGTGGCCATTTAGGATTTCAAATAATGCAGGGAGAACAAATGAGTTACAATGTGATTCTCAGGGCTAAGACATCAAAGATACTTTTCAAGGTTCTGTCTACAGTGTACTCTCAAGCCAAAACATAAGAGCTGGCGTCAAATGTTTCTCAAATCAAGTACTCACATAGTGAGCTGTTCTTTTCCTATCATGGCATTCATCAACCTTACTGGATTGACTATTGTAAGTCTCTTGCAAGAGATTTTACAATCTATTGCTTCAGACCAAATTCACCTTTTTCCCACTCTATTGTTTGAATCTAATATAATACCAAGCATTGCAGGAATAAAAATTGTTTTGAATTATTAAAGGGTACTTTAGTGATAAGATTTTTCTTGAAATTGAGTTTGTATAGTGATTGAGATATAATGTTATTTGAGTAACAACTTGTTCAGGAATTTTGAAATATTTGTTTTTCTTAGACTTATTTTCTGAATTTATCTAAAGTTTTCAAAAATATTTAGTGTCCAGAGGATAGATATAGCTCTACTATAAGGCAAATTGCTCATCAGAATGTCTATATATGTAAGAGCTTCAAAGATCTTTCATGATACTGGTGGGACATGCCTTCAAATATTCTATATATTATATTTAAATATATGTCTAAAAGTAAAAATATATTTCACTACTCTATAATGTTAAATTGATAATATATCATGCATCTAATTTATAAATATGTTTGATGCATTGAGGGAGTGCTCTATTTTTTCTATAATAAGCAAATCATTTAAATTTTTTTGAATATCGTTATATAAAACCATCATTAATACATCATGATGATGTGAAATACTAAATGGTGAGGCATGAACATGTTTTCTCTTCACTGACGTAAGTCTAGATGATGTTGATCATAGGTTTTAAACCATATAGATAGATATTCATATCTATCTATCTATATATCATGCATGCATATATTCAAAGAAAAGTGCAGGCAGAAATGAAGGTGAGTTGGCAGTCAAGCAGAAAGAGAAGGGGAAGAAGTACTTTTATTTTATTTTATTAGTTGTTCATCATGGTCCCTCCCCACCCCATACAGGCTCCAAGATGTGAACCTAGTTTCTTGGGATATAAGTGGACTGCACCCAACTGTTACTCTAGAGTGTGCCAAATCTTCCTATATTTAAGCCAACATTTGGAGATCATATCGTCGGAAAATTCTGTATACTGTAAGAAATGAAAGGTACACAGAGAAACCAAACAGAACTAAAGAACTAAGTATAAGTGAAAAGGAAAGTCAAAGAAAAAGTGGTATTTCCCAACAAAACTCTAGAAAATTCCCCACATAGGTGTTGAATGTTTGACTAGATTGTAGTTTTGTCAGTGGAGCAACTTATTGGAAAATGCCTAAGCAGAGCAAATCAGATTAGACCATTTGAAGTATCCAGGTGAGTGGAACCAACAGCAGTAGTGGAAGTTAGAAGACAAGAGAGTATCCCTTTAAGTAGTGACAGGCAATAATTATTAATCTAGAATTGTATAGTACTGAAGAACAAAAAAGAATTTCAAAGAAAAAGAACAAAAAAGGATTTTTGCAGACAAAAACTGGAGAGCATTTCATGCTAACACATCTACACTGAAAAGGAACTGTTTCCATTTTTTTCCTTTCTTTTTTTTTTAAGTCAGGTGCATAGTAAAGAGAGCAGAAGTGATTTTGTTTTCTTTTAAAGGAGCAGTACAGGAAAGAATGAAGGCAAACAGACAGACAGGTAGAAAGAGGGGAGGAAGAAGTACTTCATGTATTGCATTTAGTTGTTCATTCTGGTTCTTTCCCGGCCCCTGGCCTCGTCTGGGACCTCGGGATGTATGTGACCTGCGCCCAGCCACTACTCCACCAGGGCACACCAAGATGAACTGTTTTTGAAGCCGAGTGTGAAATACAGAAAGGAATATGTGCAAATAAAATGGCAAACATCTATGTGACTCTAAGCAAACATTTATCACATGAAATAATTAAAACACTTCTTAATTGATAGGGCGAAAATCAAGAGGAATTAGTAAGAAACTGCAAGAGAATTCACATTGAGAAATGAGTGAATGACACTGAAGTATTCTGAGTTCCTTTATAATTTAGGAGCAATATAAAGAGACTGATCACGTTTAGTATTTAAGTGAAACACGCATGATGCATTTTCTAAGTAAACAGCTAATACAACAGGAACAGATGTTCAAACACCAAAATGTGGAGAAAAAGATTTGGATTTTATTTTATTTTGTTTATTTTTAATTAATTTTATTGATGGCATATTGCATCATAACATAAATTTAGCTCCTGGTTTTTAGATGAAGTGATTTAACTATCTAGTTAAGCATGCAAAATCATAATGTTGGCAGTAGAGGGCAGGGTATCTCTGGTACTGTTAACAGTTTCTTGAAATAACAAAACATATCAATGAAATTGCAGGCTTCATGGGTTTATCCAGATATTAGAGGTATTATGTTTAAAAAATACTGATGATATAATTTTCTTTTTATTATTAAAAAAGGAAATAGGTAAATAGTAAGATATAGCTACCAGGCAAGTTAAGTTTTATACTTATTTAGTCTTTGTATTTAAGAAATCTATTGGATTTTGTTCTTATATCTTAACATTCTTTTCTCTTTTCCTTAAAAATAATGTTGAAGTTTCTTGGTTAAAAAGAGAAAATGAAAAATTGATTAAAGAAGAGTGAGAGTTTTATTTTCTGAATTTATAGATAATCCTAAATTGTGGCTACAATATTTCTGTATGTGATTCTCTGTTTATTTGCTTTTTTATCCTGAAAAATAGCTTAAAATCCTTTCAGATTCTAAATCCCTTGCAACATCTTTGTGGTTTCATGCAGATAAAACTTGGCCATGTATCTTGTTATAAGTAACTGTGTTAACCTATAGGAAACATTCAAATATTTGTTTGAGTAAATGAGATGTTTTATGCTGCTTTCATTTCTGTGTTAATTATTCTAATTAAAGTGTCAAAGTATAGAGTACAACTGGACTTTGACATTTTCTAATTAGTCACTTAGGAGACCCTAGTTATCTTCTGGTAACAAGTGGTATAAAATATCACTGACTAAAAGGTTCAAAATTTTATTTCTCCCTTATGTTACATGTTCTTATGGATTCATGTTGTCTTCACTCTGGGCCCTAGGCAGATAGACAAGCCTTTATCTGGAATATTCTAGTTTTCTAGATAAAACAGAAAATGAGCCTAATAAATTACATAATGGCTTTTAAAATTTCTGGTTGCAAGTGGCACATGTCTCTTCTCCTTTTTCACAAGTCATATGACGACAACTGACATGGTGGATTAGGAGAACATAAACCGTTCTGGAGATGCAGATATCTGTAAAAAATCTATAACAGCATTCTTACAATATTCTTAGAAATCTATTCAATATTTTTGTCAATTGGTTTGCATAATCTATTTATTACTGATAACTTATATTCTATAAATGTTGTTTGTAGCCTCTAGTCCCTGAGCAAGTGCTTAGCAATCTAGGAGGCTGAATATTTAGAAATGTTGATTACTAATGATAAGGATAATTTTACTTTATTCTTAAAGCTTTTTTTAAAAAAGTTCACATTGCTATGTGATTTTAGGATAGTGAATTCACACCTGAAGTGCATTTCATGCCACACTCACCACCAGAGTCTTAGTGCCCTTTGCCAACACCTTGAGAATTTTAAAAGCCCTTAAAAATGAAATGGAAATGGAGTTATGATTTTACTTGTTTTTTCACAATGATGGGAATGACTCTGAATTCTGGTACTCTTATTTTTGACGTGTGAGGCTCAAGGGATTATAGATTTGTGAAAAATAGAGAAAATAAAGAGAGCAAATTTTTTTCATTAAAAATATTATTGTCTCACAAGACTATCTTAATGAATCTTTTGTTTGGAATCTACAAAACAGTGTCATGAATGTTTTCATATAACTTTCACAATAACCCTAGAGTGTTAACAGATGATGCCATTGCCATTTTCCTATGGGAGATCAGTATAGAAAAAGTTCGTTCAAAGATACATATTTGTAGTATTAATGTTAAGACTGAGAGTTTAAGTTTTCTGACTCTTCTTTCTTCTGTTCATAAATCATAAAATTTCTCAATTATTTTTGGAATCTTATGACATCTTTATTCATTCTGTATCCCTGGATATGACTCAAATTCTGGTGAAAATCTATAAAAAATAAAAAACAACTGTTTCATTTTGTTTTTCAACACTACAATCACAAGAAAAAATGTTAAATATTTTTCCTCACCACTTCGAACTTTAAATAATGTAAAATGGGTACAGCTATGTATTCAATGTTGTTGTACTTATGTTATAAACTTCTGCAGTTTCATTAAATGACAACAATTTTGAATTTTTTTTTTTTAAAGGAAAGATGTAGGCAGAAATGAAGGCGAATAGGCAGCCAAGAAGAGAGAGGAAGAAGAGACATTTTTATTTACTTATACATCTTGGTTGTTCTCCCTGGCCCCGGGAAACAAACCCCTGTCCTTGGGACATATGTGGACTGCACTTTGGCTGGAGGCGGCTGAGCTAAATAGAGCTTCACTAGGGTTCGCCAGTTTTTAAATTAAGAAAAATATAGAGCTTATACTTGTTAAAGTAAACATTTTATATTTTAAAAAGGAATCCAAAGCCATGTCCTCCTTTCCCTGCCTATTTTAGAAGGCTGAATACTGCCCCAATTTCATGCCAGAAAATCTATCTGGAGAGGTACCACTTTGTTTATGCCCTCAGAGGACCCAGATCACTACCCCCAAAATCACAGTAAGTGACAATTTACATTACCTGGCGAGTTTCTTTAGAAGAGGACACACTCTATCTCTCTTTCATATGTATACATATGTATATGTGTATATATATGATAGTCAATAGTCTCAAACTACGAGGAAGATCACCGTTTCATTTTATTTTATTTTTTTCTTATTGTGTGACAATTTAGCCATTAAAATCATAGACATGAGTCTGAGTGCTGCTCTGCTACTTTCTAGATCATGGTTTGATAAACCGTGGCCAGTGGATACTCTGGCTCTTTGTTAACACAGTCATATTCACTGGTCCAGTATTGTCTAATAAATGCTTTTATAAGTTAAGCACCTGAGTCAAATAGCTGTGACCAGTTACACTGACCGACAAGCTGAATATTTACTCTCCGATTCTATAAAAAAAAACTTTGCTGGTCTTCATTCTGGAACATAGCTTGACAATCTACCTAAGTTACTATGCCTCACTTTTCTAATTATAAAATGTAAAAATAGTCTCTACCATGCCTGTTTTATATGAAGATTAAGTGAGTCGCTGTCTAAAAATTTAGTGATAAAGTGGAGAGGTGCATCATAAGATTAATAAAACCATAATCACATCCAGAAAATATAAAATAGGGTATATTCCTCACTAAGGAACTGGAAGTTGTTCTTGTAAGGGAATAAATATCTAACTATGTTTGGTCAAGGATCTGGAATCTTTTTTTGCGTTACTTCATTTCTGGTGAGTCTCTTTTCTGTACCCCCATGTAATTCTAGTCTCCTGCACGTTTGTTCCTGACTGTCACTTCTTGTAGTGTGCCCTTCTTTATTATTTGTGGAAAAAGATCCATATCAACATCTGGAATTGCTCAAAGGTCACTGTAAGTATTGAATTTTTATTAATGGTTTGTTCCCCTGCAAAGTGCTTTCCAAAATGCCTGC
Source organism: Solenodon paradoxus (assembly GCA_004363575.1). Classification (NCBI taxonomy): domain Eukaryota; kingdom Metazoa; phylum Chordata; class Mammalia; order Eulipotyphla; family Solenodontidae; genus Solenodon; species Solenodon paradoxus. The sequence continues at coordinate 1,141,459 of RJWH01000171.1, forward strand.
AGCCAGGCACTCTGAGCTCGGGAATGGTCTGTTTTCAGAGACCCCTCAGTTTTGATCTTATTTGTTTTCTCAGTGCAGAAGAGAAAGGTTTGAAACTGCTTGCTATTAGACATGAAGAGTTTTCATGAGTTAAAGCAAGTTCTTTCTTGGAACAAAAGTATTTCCATCCTGTGTGTTTAAACATTTTAGTGTGGAATGCATTTAGAGGTTTTCTCTTTTATAATTTTTGTCTAATATCAAGTGAATTGTGAAATAGATGACTACTTATTTCTTCAACTTGGTGTTTTCTTAACATTTTTTAACATATTGTTTTTCTGAAGTATGTGTATATCCTAAGAAAACTGACAGATATGGAAGAGCATAAAAGATATTTCAAATATTTGTTCCAATCCTTTCCTACAGTGTGACACTTCCTGCCATACACACACACACACACACACACACACACACACACACACTCCTTTCCACATGTTATAGGTATCATACTTTATATACTAATATATAATGGTATGCTTTATTACATCTTCTATCTTGTTTTACGCATAGTCCTTTGCATGAATTTCATGTCATTATTTTTTGCAGCATAATTTAGCCTGTAGAAATACAATAATTTATTTAAACATACTTATGTTGGACACTTAGAGAAAGAGTAAATTGTTGCAACTCCTTTAAAGGCTAATTCATTAACAGAATGCAAAATATTAAATTTAGATACTCTTCAACATAGATAGTTGTAATTCTAGGAATTCACCCTAAGGGAAATAATAAGGAAACTCACTAAATTATGTGTACTGAAATGCTCATGTTAGAGTGTTTAGTAATAAAAATAAGTTTGAAGCCTAAATGTCCCTGTGTTGAAGATTGCATAAATATGTTGCATGCTTCTACTGAAAGCAATATAGTTAAAGTGAGACAATTCATTTTTATTTATCTACATTAAATTTTTCTGTTGTTTTAAGTGAATTAGAGCAAGTTAAAAATAGCTTGTTTAACAGATCCTACTTTGGTAAATACACACATATATCTCAATACAAAGATCTGGGAAAATATGCTTCATGTTACCAACTCCAGTTATCTCTAAGTATTGGTTTTGTGGGTGATTGTTCTTTTTAAATTTCTTCTTTGTAACAGTGATAGCTGGTTATTTTTGCCATCAAAGAAGAAAAGGGATCACTTTAAAAAGAAAAAATAAAAGGTTGTATTAGAACGTGATTTTTTTGTATTTTAGTCTCAGTTATTTGCAATAGTTGAGAAGGTATTGGAAATGAGTTTAATTCCCACTGTAATATTCATTTGCTTAGCATTCACAAAATTGTGTCATTGTTATACTTACAGTTCAAAAGTACTAGGAATATATTTTTATGCAAGAATCATTGCTGCTATGGACAGATAGGGATATTAGACGTGGTCAGTCCTATGATAAGAATCACAAATTTCCAGCAATTGCTTAGTACGATATCTCCAGAAAGCTGTTCAGTGGAATGAAGGGAGGTGATGAAGTTTGAGTCGGAGAACTCATGCTACCAATTTCAAATATTAGAGTCAATAGAGAGATTGCATGACTTTTCCCACTTGTTATATTTTTTTGTTATCCAGGTAAATAAGAAAATTAGGAAAATGAAACTATATTATTGCATACACTGTTACTATTATTACCCAGAATTATTGTCTCATTCCTGATTCTTCTACAAATAACTTTTGAATTAACCAGTTTTAAAATTCAAATCAAACCCCTCACATGCTTGAAAGATCATCCAATTATAATTCTCTAATTTTATTTTTAAATATATATACACATATCATGTATGTACATAGATATGTAAAGCTATATATTTATATATAAATTAATATACACATTTGACTTGCAGAAAATTTGTGATGTTTATGTCAATGTGCTCTCCCTCCCTAAAGTAATTTGTTGTTGTAGTTTTTTATTTTGTTGTAAGGAAAGAATAGACTTTCATGGCTTTCCCTTGTACTTCTTTGATCATTGTTATGGTTGAACATTGTTTTCATATTTTTTGATAATTTACTGTTTTTCAAAATATCTGTTACTTTATTTTGGCCCTTTTATCTATTAAATCAGAAGTTGACAAGCCATGAGATGCTGGGCAAATTCATCTGCTATTTTTGTCGATGTAGTTGAGGTACAATCATGCCATTCATTTGAGTGTCATTTTGTCTGCAGTTTTTATTTCTATAATAGCAGGGTTGTTAGTTATGACAGAGATTGTATGGCTCTAAATTTCTAGAATGTTTATTTTTTGATTGTCTAGAGAAGGAGTTGTGGGCACCTGAATTAGTGGGTCACTTATTTTTTAGTGTGTTTTTTTCACTTAATGAGCTATTATATAGTAAGGATTCTAAATATTATTTAGCTTATTTATTACAAATATTTTATTTCAAATATTTTGCTCGTCTGATCAGATCCTGATAATTTTCCTCTAAAGGATTCCTATTCTTTTCTCCTCTTGATTTGAACCTGGGATACTGGATTGATGAATATCCTATCTATTAATAAAGGTTTACCACCATATGTTACTCCATGGTTGGCAATGGTCAGCTTACTTTCTAGATTACCACTTTCTGACCAAAATGTTTGCAAGCTTAATTCTTTACCTATGTATTAAAGAAGACACAGACTTAGAAGCATATTGGAGTCTTCTATTTGTGCTGAACCTTGATATCCTTGTTATGACAAAATGTTGACTATGTAAGACAATGCCTTATATGGACTTCCAGCATAGATAGATTAAAAATAACACCTTATTCTTTGCTTAAATCTTCCCTAGATATTTTATATGGTTTTATTTTCCCTTTCTCATTTTTTCTTTTCCTTCATTTTTTTCCTGCCCCACTTCTTACAATTTCTTCCTAATAGCTTTGCTTTTGTACAAACTCTATTTTCCATTTGTTATCATTTTTTTCTGATAGAGTTTTTAAAATTGAAATCAAATAGTGTGTTATATAGATTCTTTTCTATCTTATTAGTCACTAGGTATTTCTGTAGTTGAAGAAATGGATCAAACTCCTGTTTCCATTATACTCAGGATATGCTCTAATACTGGGACAAAAGCTTCTTCTTCATCCTGCTGATTAAATAATGTCATTATGGCTAATTACGTTTGCATGAACATTGAAGATACAGGGAGATGGAAAAAACTAGTCCCCGTGATCTTCAAGTTTTCCTGTCCTTGCTAGGCACATGTAAAGATTTTCCAGTCTTCCTTGCCATCAGGGTAGGGCCGCCTGTCTGTGAGTTAAAGCTGTGAGAGGAAGTGACATGTATTCTTTTAAATATGAGGCATTTTTTATTGCAAATTATTCTTGAACTAGCAGCCTTTGGAGCCATGTATTGGGGGAAGAGGGATAAGTGTATATGTGTATGGACAGATAATTTGACTTTTAAATTCATAGGTCTCTATGAACTCTGGTAGCTTAGGCATTAAGTCTAAGCTGTTGAATATTTCACATCAAGCCTAAGGACCTGAGTTTGCAACCTGGGGTGAGGGTAAAAAACAAATAACCAAATATATAAATACTGCCTCCTCTTCTCTCTTCCTTCCCGTTTGCCGGCCTACCTGCCTTCATTCCTTCCTGCTTCCTTTTCAAAAAACAAAACAAAACATAGGTTTCCTGACTGAGAGAATCGCATGTGGACTTTGTTGGGACAAGTGAACTTAACCAAATATACTGGACTTTGAGATTCAGGTACTGACTCGATGGGCTTCAAGCAGTCTCCTTATGAGCTGCTGAGTAGGTATTACATGTGGGAAGAAGTGGAAACTAAATTAGTGAATAAATGGTAATAGATAATAATAGTCTGAACCATAATGGATTATTTTCCCTTTGCTTAAAAATTTCCTGACATCCAATGACATATATGGCAGGGATACTGCTTGTCAGCATAAACAGAATTAAAGTACTTCCCTTAAATGAAACTGACTTCATTAAGCACACACTTCCCTTGCTAAAGGAAATGCTGAAGCCCTGGTCAAGAAAATCATAGTTTCCATGAGCTCATGTACCCAAAAACCCAGACTTGCTAAACCAAATTAGGCATATAAAAATCTTCCTTGATTTGCAATGTGGTTGCATTCATACATAAATACATGATAATCTAAAAGTAGCATAAGTTGAAAATGCATTTAATGCAGCTAACATACCAATTATCCTAGCTTCTTGAAACCTACCTTATATCTATCTGCTCATAGCACACACACTGACATAAGGTGGAAAAATCCTAGGGTGAACCATTTTAATCAGGGACAGACTGCAGTATAAGAAGAGAAATTTTCTTGTGCTAGCTAAATCACTGAGATTTGTAGTTAACAATTTGCAATAGGTTTTCTATTTTGAAGATTTCACCTGGGATTTTTTTCAGTAAACATTGAAACAGACCGCTTTAACAAGAAAGCAAAAAGTGTTCAAAATAAAAACCATTTAATATAGGTTCAAGCTAAGAGAAAATCAGAAGTTCCTGCTCACCAGATTCTAATCCCCTAAAACTGTATTTTATATCCCCAATAATTGTTCTAAATCATGAGTGATAAATTGTCTACGAACACATCCCATTTTTAATAGCTTAACCATTTGAAAATAGAGTATGTATTTTCTTCTTAATACAAGATACTGTATTTCATCCATCATCATGGACATGTAGAAAACTAAATGGCTCTTGATTGAATTAAGTTGGTATTATCTAAGTTACTTTATTTTTCCCAAGGACATCAGAGTAACATTTTGAAAATTGTATAAGAATCTAATCAACCAACAACATTTGCACTATGTAAATAAAGTTTTCATCTGTTTAAAAGGTACAGAGGACATAATTCTGCAATTAATATGAACATAAAGTATATACAGGTTTAATGTGTGATGATGAATCAGGAACTTCTATGTGACATATGACTTCTCTAAAATATTTATCTTTCTACTTAATTACTGGTGCAATCTTTAATTAATAATGGAGTTTTATAGAAAAAAGTAAATAAGAGTGTTAATACTGGATAGAGTTCAGTAAAAGAAAACTTGGGGAAACTGGTGCTTAATTTTACAGGAACTAGGAAAATTTCACTAGAATTTAATTATGTTTCTCAAGGAATATATATATACATTTATATAAATTTTATAAATATAAGTCATCATTTCTAACTAAGCTATATATACAACAATGTAGAGAATGTCATGTTTCTATATTTGCAAATCAAAATTTGTGCATGAAATTGCCTGAATAATAGATATTTTCACAATCTTTACAGTTTAATTTGCTAATATTGACTCTAAGTTTCTTGTTTAAACTCAATTCTTTCTTTGGAGTAGTCTCTCTTTTTCAAGAAGTCAGATCTTGTACTTGACCTGCCCACAAATATAAGTAAAACCCTCTAGAAAATCCTCTAGACATAAGTACTGAATTTTACCTATTGAAGGATTAGAAATGAGTCTATTTTTGAAGTCAATGAAAGGCTATCTAATGCTGAGAGAAAATAAATCATGTTTTCTTTTTTCATTGAGCTGAAGGCTCTGTCCTTCAGGCTCCATGAAATAGTAAATTCATTGATATTACATTTGCAAAGTTAATGTTTCATTTTTAGGAAAATAATATTAACTACATATGGATAATATGGTCATTTTTCAGTCAGAAGGGCTTGCTAAAGAATAGATCACGTGGGAAAAAAGCACATAAAATTCTTTTTTATAAATCAGTTCATATCGCTGTTTTGAAATCTGAATTTATAAATGACTTCAAAATCCACTATCCATGTTGATAATATAGTAACAGATCAAAATTATTATTATTTTAAATTATTTTTAATCCGCAAATTGCATTATTGAAAGTCATTTGTATGTTTTCCTAGTGTAGTAAAGTGTTTCCTTCCTATTCATGGCATCCTACAAATTCTCAATGTCATAACATTGCATTAAGGATTACTCTTTATTGAGATTATTTAAGTTAACTTATCTACTATTGCAATAACTAAGCCTTAGGGATCCAAAATCTTTAGTCATGGAAAACAAAAGAAAATTATACTGGAATTTTGGACAGATATTCCACCAACATGTTTATCTCTAAAACATGAAATTAAACAACCAATAGCCTATGAAAGAATCACCCCCATGAGATAACTTTAGGTAACAGAGAGACAAAAAGTTAGAGTTAAAGCAGCCAGATACCTGAAATAGTAAATTTTCATTATATTGGTACTGAACTGAGATTTATCACTGCTATTTACCTGAGTATTTTTAGACAGATATTTTCTCTGCATCTTTAAGTGTTTAAAGAGAAACATCTCTATTATTTTGAATGTATCAGATAGTTTCACTTTCAGATCCATTTTATTTGAGCTCCATATCTAAATAGAGCCAGTTAGTATAAATGTAAAACTTCTCCCTCAACCAAATCTTTCTGTTTAACTAACAAAGATAAGCAAATCTGACTTTCTTCCATACTGTTATCTAGAAACACTATCAAAATGAAAACAAGAGAATCAAAAGCTCACTATGCCTTGAGCTAGAAGCAAATAGATTACTTGAGAGGTTTACACAGTCATTTATGATTATTTATGTATTTGCATACATTAGAATTAGACATAGCTAATGAATGTTTTCTTACCTCAAAATTCTATAGCTATAACTTGCTTGACTGTCTTGCAGTCAGTTCTTCCTTTCCCTAGATAATGATGTGAGATATTTGTCCATGATTCTGGAATCTTTAAAAAATGTGTTTTAGATTGCTTAAGAAATGATTCATGATCACTTCTTTAGATGTTCAGAATCAAATTCAGGACTGATACATCTTTAAGAGACAGTAGATTTTTCATAAAAGAAAAAACCCTGAAGAATTTATAACTAATAAATGGGAAGGAAAGTAAGAAGCATTTCAGTTAAAGAGAAGTTTATGTTGTCAAATGTGATGAAGGTCACTGAGGAGATTTAGACTGAACTCCTAGGCAATCTTTTTGATCATGAAATGGATTATGAGCAAAGGGTGGACTGTCTCATCTGTAATAGGCATATTAGTAGGGGCAGTGGTAGCATTAGGGAAATCATGTCTACCCAGTGCTAAATGATAGATAAGAATTATTTAATTCAGTTCTTGATTCAATCTTGAAGTCTGTGTTTTTCCTCATGTCACAGATGAGGAAGCCTAGTCTTACAGATGTGCACTTAATCCAGAACACAAAACTAGAGGGTTACAGAGCTGAGACAAGAAGAACAGCCAATAAAGTTCAAGTTACTTAAATTCTCTGGGTCTTAGATTTTTCCTCTACAGAATGAATATAATAATTTTATTGTAGCAAAGGAAGTATCACACATGAAATCATCTGACATTTAATGAATGCAATACATCCTGTTTAATAAACTGTGCAATTTACACCTTAGTCATTTATAACACTTCCTTCAGTCATACCCTGTCTTTCTGTCTTGCACCTGCTATATAATATGAAGTATGTAGTTACATGCAAAGAAAGTTTATTGCCTCTGGAAAATGAAATGGAGAGAAAGTAAGGGAGAATACCCATCTCCTTCTAATTGGAAGGCATAAAGCCTTTGGATTATTTCGTGGGCAACATGGCTCAGATTTTAAAATAAGTTTGTTCTTTGATTCAGCAATTTTATTTCTAAAAATATATCCCAAGACATAGTGAAATTTCTGCACCGACTTTTTTTTTTGATAGTCATAACAATATTGTCTTCAACATGGAAAAACTGGGAACATCCTAATTATTGATTTAGATATGGCATAATAGATACACGTGGAAAAGTGTGTAATCATTAAAGTTATGTGCATATGCATTTACTAGTGGTTAAAGAGTCTCATGATGTATTTGTTGACAAGTGTGAAAAGTTGATTATGCAACTATGAGCCCCTTTCTGTAACAGACACAAAAAACATATACAGACATATATTAAAGACATGTATAAACAAAAAAAATAACAATGGCAATATCTGAGCAAAGAATCACAAGCTTAATTTTGTGATACTTTTCTTTATTCATATGTTTAATTATGTAGAAATAATCTTTGACATCTAAGAAAAATGTTATTTTAATTTAAAAAAAGGTGCTGTTTACCTTCATGGGATCTGTGACATAGGACCTCAGCAGCAGGTTTCTAAAATCTTGAGCAAACTACATCTTAAAAGAGGCATTGTTGCTATGAAATTTTGAAAAAGCCCTTTAGACTCATGAACTCCTTCTTTGCTTTGTAAATAACTAACTTTAGGAGCCTTCCAGTTCTTTCTCAGTTTGTTCCTTTTCTACTCTTAATGCTTTATGCTTAGATGAGGTCTGAGATGAAGAAATTTGCACTTGGTGCGCTGGAAAAGTCAAAATATATGTTTGAAATCTTCAATGCTAGATAAAATGACAGAACTCCCAGCACTGCATTCTTATGTCTTAAAGCTATGAGTGCACATTAATATTAAGTGGACACATTCATTTCTATTTCTGAGAAATATCAACAATGGAACACTTGGTTTTAAGTAATTAGGCTGCAAGCCCATGGCAGGAAGGAGCTTTTTTTGTTTGTTTTTTTTGTTTTTGTTTTTTTTTTTAATAAAACATTCCATGTTCCATCTTTTGGGAGAGTGGGACACTGACAACTGCTGTTTGTCATGGTGGTCAGAATGAGATACAGAAAGACAGACCCAAGAAGAGGGACGGTACATATGGAAAAGTGAGCATATAGCATATGTGAGCACATGCAATTCCAGAGATCAAAATATTCGATTTCAGGAAAATTAGTCTCTTAGGGTAGCTAAAGAATAATTTTTCAACATTTGTTTTTAATGTGTAGGCATTTTAAGTGATCACAAATGTGTCTCCAGTAGCAAAGGTTTGGGTAAAACTGAACATGATTGTCCTGTGTCTTGTCATTAAAGAGATTTTTCTTTCCTGACTTCTTATGAACTCTGCAGCAGAAAATTCCAAATGAAGTGAAGCAACTATAACACTAAGTAACCGGAATAAGTCTTTGAAGAATTTTTACAATAGTGATGGTTATTTTATAAAGAATTCCATTTTTTAAAAAAGCTTTTTTTTCTCACAGAGGAACTTTCTATATGAAGAAAACAAATAATTTTGGCTAATAAATCTGTGGCATTCAAAAGGGACCTAGAACACTAGGTCTCTTTTATCATGTAAAATAAACAAGATTTAGCTTACAGTAGGGTCTGTGATTGTTTTGCTCCTCCAAAAGTAGCTCCTGACTTTGATTTTGCAGAACACATTAATATTAATTTTGTTACTTGAACATTTGCTTTTCATATAACAAAATCCACATGCTTGGTTAAAGCCAACATATGCTGTTTATTATTCAGGTTTATCTGTTCCTGATGATACAGCACATAAATCAAATCTAAATTAAGCCAACACCACTTCTCCCCTCTGCCATGATACTTAGAGATGATGTTGTTGGCTAAGGAATTATAAGGAAGAATATAGTCTGCTAATTGAATAGGAAAAATACAAGGAGAATCTCTTGTGAAATATTGTTATTTCCATGAATAGAAGGCCATTAATGATCAAGAACTTTAAATATTTCCATTATAAGTCCTTCTCTTTATGTATTTATTTTGCTTAGGAATGCTTTCTAGTAGTTGCAAGCAACATGGAGTTAAAAGAATTGTGTTGACTTAGTGAGATGATGGGCTGTTTAGTTGTTTGGTTGATATTAAAATCTGGGACAGAGGATACAGCATTAATGTAATACATGTCTCTAAATGTTTGGGAACTATTTTTATTCTTTGATTCTACATTGGAATAAATGTTGACTACCACAACATTCAGACAGATTTGGGGTGCATTTCTTGTATAAAATGATTTATTAATTGCAGAACTGAAGGAATATGGGGAGATAACTTTGTTAAAGATTTGCTAAATTATCTTTATAATCAAACCACTTACTGAGCTGCACTAAATTGAAATTTTGTGATAGTATCTCATTTTTTCTTTATCAGTTATGGAAGTATCAAATTTTTAAGTGCAATATACTTAGGCCTAATTCCAAGGATCTCAAAATTGAATCTGAAAGAACAACTTATTGGCACAATCAATCCTGCAGATGAACCAGTGTTTTAGTTTAGCTTAAATTTTGCTTTCTCCAGATAGCCTTCTTCTATTTTTTTTTTTTTTTTTTTTTTTCTTGTTCCTCCTTGAACTGAAAATGCTGTATCCTACTTGTCATCCTTCATGAGAGTTTTCATCTTTAAGGTTTGGTTATAGGAAATAGATTCATTCAAGTTAACTAAAATGAGAAAAAGAAGATTCATATAAGAATTCTTACAGTCTGCAGAAAGATTCTCCTCAGAAAGAGAGTAGTCAAACTGGCTCCTTCTCATCCAACTTGCTCTGAGACTCAGTGCTTTCTCTACTAGACATTTCTTTTTCTCTATATCCTAGGACTCCTACTGTTTCTGCTGCTGAATTCCTGCATTCTAATTCCCAATGTAAGATTGACGCCTTGGCGTTTCATGTCAGTTCCTTTCTAGGACTTGTGACAAAACTAGGGAATATTTCTTCAAGTACCCCTTAGTTCTCACTCCTCACTAGCACTTGGGTAAGCATCTCTAGAGAAGCAAGACTATAATGCATTATTTGTTTATTCTGTGAATGCTTCATACATGGAAAGGTAATACTTTTTTATATGTAAACAAATACATTAGCTTATATTTTGTATATACATACCAAAAATAGCACTAAAAACCTCTGTTTCTACTAAATATTGCCAGAAAGCTGGAAAAAGAAAACAGCAAAAAGTCAAAATAGAATTTGGGACAGAAATGCTCTCTACCGTTCTTTGAGATAGAAGCAACAGTATTTCTGCCTGAATAATGGGCAAAACACAATATATCAGAATCTTTTATACTTTTAAAACATGGACGATAGTTCCCTGATTTCAAAGTCCTCATCACATCTGATTTTTCTGTATTTGACTGTCGACCGCTTTTCTCTTCTTAACTCTTTTTTCTTCCTTGGCTTCTAATATATTCTGCTCTGTGTTTCTCCTATTATTCTCTGCTGTTAGATGATCTCTCTTTTCTCAGCTTCTTTGGCTGCTTTCCTAGTATTTATTGCATTCAGACTGTTGTTCCTTGACCTCTTCTCAATTTTGCAATCATCCTGATCAACATCATTCTTTCTCATGGGGTCATTGATCATCTGCAATCATAAATCCATGTTTCCATCCTTAAGTTTTCTACTAAGTTCCAGTTTACAAGATATTTCCAGCTGGCTTACTGGACAATTCCAGCTGGCTAATTACAGGCATGTGCAATCCTGCCTTGCCAAATTGAACTCTTTGTTTCCAATCTTCACCCTGATACTACTTCTGACTTATGTGTTTTTTATGTCAAAGAGCATTTCCAGATAGTCACCCAACTCAGAATGAGTGGATAATTCCCTATGTCTCTCTCTTCACTTCCAATGTGAATCAGCAATCATCTTGTCAAATTTACTTACAGCTGTCACAGTTTAGAACTTTCTCAGATCTCACGTAACTCTTGCCACTGCTTTAAGGATTCTTTTTCTCTATCTACCATCCTTATTGCTTCCAGAGGGAGTTCACTAGAATATAAATATGTCTTCCTACCTTCCACTTAAAATACTTCAAAAGCTTCTCAATGCCTAAAGGATCAAATTGAATTTATATCATTTACGAATGCCTTTATTCTATTCTATGGTATGGTCAAAATATGATTTTTTTCTTCTGTTATATATAAATAATACATGACTAGGTAGGTAGGATAAGCTGTTATCCTGAAGCATAGTAATGCAAACAAAGGATATAATAAAAGTTATCAAACTATTTTAAACTTTTTATTCAGTATCTTTTTACATAATTGATAAACTTTCAATGATTAGTGTTCTAAAGTAAACATTTCATAACAATAGAAAAATTATTGCCTGGAGCATAAAAACAATTGGTAAAATTGTTGCAGAGAGGAAAGGTCATAGTTCAATATTGTCTATTCCAGCTGACATAAAAATGAATTGATGATTTTGAATGAATAAATAATTTTCATTTAGAATTAGTATAACTTTGAAGTTAGTTATGCAAAAACCCTTAAAAAGTTAAAATACCTATGTTCCCTTTATCTAATAGAATATCTCTATCTATAGAGAAATAGCTGATAGAAAAATGAATCATATAATACTGAATAGAATCAAAAACTGAAGCAGAAATGTTTTATGTTCTCTTTTCTCTTTTTTTTCTTGTTTCATTTCTTTCATTTTACACAAGTTCTTTGTCCTTCATGATATATATTTTAAGTTCAGCTTCTCTCAGCTATTTTCACATCCTGGGAAAATTTTTAGTTGTTTTGAGTATCTCTTATTTCTGAAGAGTTTTATTCTTTTCCTGTCACTCTTCCTTAAGTGTTTTCTTGTTTTGTTTTGTTTTTTTTCCCGTAAATCCATTCAGGACAATAAAATTCAACAACTCTTTCTAATATGATGCCTCAGGAGAAAATACTGCTCTATGTGATTTCACAGTATGGTCTACTCTACTCCAGAGGCCCAAACAGAAAGTACACATAGAAATATAGAGGATATATATGCACTTCAGTAGCCCACAACTGTATTATTGTTTTATACTATGTATTAGTTTTCTATTGCTGTTGCAACAAATTCCTACAAACTCTAATCCGATTCTAATATTCTTATTCTAATATTCTTAACAACTTATGTCAGTTTTTGAAAGGGTCATAGATTGACATGAATTCATTTGTCAATGACTATCATAGGAGAATGTAAGAGTATCATGATCAATACCATGTATTAACAAATTACATGTCAAGTTGAGAAGTAAGAACTATCAGTTTCTGATCTGGAAAATAAATGAGAAACTAACGAGGGAGGTCTGACTTCACAGATAACATCTGTAATGATTAATTTCTTCTTGACCTAGAACCTGATGTTGGTAGGTCACTGTTTCTAGAGCTATGGAAAAGCACTTGACAGCTCCTCTCACAGAGACAAAGGTCCTCAGGAAGAGGTGTTTCCTCTTCATATTTAAGACCTTAGACTTGATGCTCTAATCAATTCCATTTTATTAATTTTTTTCTTGTTCCTCCTTGAACTGAAAATGCTGTACCCTGCCTGTCATCCTGAACAAAACAAAATAAAAATAAATTCTCATTAGAAAAACAAAGTTGTATTTGCCAGAGGGGAAGAGGGAAGTAAGGTGGGTACTTGGATAAAAGTGGCCAATTTTAAAATGATGGCTGGGAACTAGATTTGTGATGAATTTCATAATGCAATGAAGATTTCAAATTATAACACTGTACACCTGAAACCTATATAATATTACAAACCAATATGACTTCAATAAACTAAATAAATTTGGCTAAAATAAAACTCAAAGGAAAGATTATCGATATTTTGTTTTTATTTTAAGTGTAACATTTTAAGTTAGTTTTTCCTCATTCTGCTAATATAGTTATTATTTCAATTGTTATTTTGTTGAAATAAATCATGTATAAAGTGAATTTTTCCTGAATTATTTTCTTATAATTGAGATAATATTTTGTCAACTACATTTCTTCTTAAAAAGTATAGAATGAAACACAAATATTAATATTCAAATTGCTCAATAAAAGATTTTTAAAGTCTCTAATATAACTCTTCCCCCTGAAAAAATGTTCAGTAATAATCAAATTTATAAAAGTTAAGCTTGTTATAGTAATAAAACTTCTACTGGCTTCATATGACTGCATTGGGTGTTGACCTCAATGATTCATGTCATTATTCTTGGCTCAGAATAGAAAACAAGGTAAGATATATTCAAGTAAGAAAATTTGCTTCTGAGTTAAGCAGACACACAGAAAATCGACAAAATATTGACCAAATACTTCTGAGAGTTTGAAATGTTTCCAGCACTGACTGCTTGCTTTCTGCTTTCAGAAAGAAAGCACAAAGTGACTCTTTATATTGTTTTTGCTTCATTTATATTGTTCGTGGCTGTAAGTAATAATAAACACATTCAAATGGCACTGAATTCTAAGATACTGGTTGATCTGATGTCTAGCCAATGCATACCAGAATAGCTTGACTAGTTTTATTAAAAATTGAAATCATCTTTGTTTATTGCTGAAAAGTATAATATTAATGACAATAAGAAGTAAAATGAACAAAAAATACATTTGCCTATGAAACTTGCAACCTGTGCTGTCTGATTTAAAAATGTACAATAGTATACAATAAAGCTTCTGATTTTGCAATATTGAGATGATGTTACCTGAGCAAGCTGATCTCAGCTGTATTTGTTCACTTGGCTGTTTTCAGCTACCTTCCAGCTAGGAGTATTTACGGATATTGCCTGGTCTTGTTGACATCATTAGAGATGGCCTTGACTTGGGTAACTTGAATCATTTCAGCTCTGTTCACTAAGTGTCATGTTCTTGGTTAACCCATGTATGAACTCAATGTGAAGATAGAGGATTAAGCACACCCTCATTGACACACATGTTTCCTAGCCTCTAATCATATCATACTAACATCACATTTGCTCAGTAAAGTCATTCAGTAGGTCCTAGAAATAGAGTGGGATAACATTGTAAAATTACATATCAAAACCACACAGATATGGTGAGTGGTGAAGTAATGAGGTTATTGATAAAATCAAACTACGTCAAATTCATAAACTCAAGTTATTTGTCAAAGGATATTGTAATATCTATTGACAATGGTCTTGGTGTACCTGGTGGAGTAGCAGTTAGGCATATGCTAAATCTAGCTAAGAGAATAGTCCACATACATCCCAAGGAATCAGGCTTGTGCCTCAGAGCCAGGGAAAACAACCAAGATGAACATGTTAATAAAATAAATAAATAAAAGGTTTCTTTCTCCTTTGTCTTCCTGCTTGCTTGCCTCTGTTGACCTCCATTCCTGCTTGTACCTTTCCTTAAAAAAAAAATGTAAATAGTCCTCTTCTTGCAGTGAGTTCCAAAACATTTGCATTTCCACCTATCAGGTGGACCTGTGTGATGACAGGCACCAAATGTATTCTTTAAAATATGTTCTGTTTTATTTAGAGACTCAATATTGTGTTATTGCCCTTTAATTAGCCATGGCTTTGAAATACACATATCTCCAATATTAGGAATCCATCGAGAGATTAGAATTTGGATAACAACAGATGCCCATCTACAAACATGACTCTTTAGAATCTGTGGAAGCACTGCATATTTATTTTAAAAAATAAAATAATGAACTGCTTCATTAGAACATGTTCTGATGCTGGGTAAGAATAAGAAAAGCCCAGAATGTATTTTGATAATGTAAAAAAAATTAATGCAAAATAAATAGCTTATGTATCATGAATGAAAAACCTGATTATTTTAACCAAATTCATGAATATCGTGTTATAACCTTCGAACATTGCAAAAATACTAAATTTTCTGCCAGTCAAATTTGAAAGTACTAAACACACATTTCTTCAGTGTTAATCATGTTCATTAAACTTCATGACTCAATTAAAAAATTAAAACCATCAATGGGGGAAATCATTAATCAGTCATCAGTTCAGTTTCACATAGTATCACATCAATCAATATCGCTGAATAAAACATTTGAAAAAAAAACTTCCAAAAACATTTTTCAAAGACTATCAATAAAGTGAATTGAAACATAAAAATTACTATCAGAACTTTGTGTACTTTAGAAATAGCTGAGCATTTCTAGATATAAAATATTAATAGCAATTCACAGCAAGTATTATTTATGTGCATATTCTTGCAATTAGATTCATGACTCCTCTTGTGGGGAATCATATAATTACTTTTGGAAGCATTTAGGAAATTTTTGTCACTTGCTTTGAAAAACCTACACGAGGCAGTAGAATTTCAAATAGCACTGGAAAGCTTCAATTGTTTTACATAAGACTGAGTAATTTGCTGAAATGCAAATTCAAGACTCATGCTAATTTTATAGTATTGTTGAACATGGTAGCAAAAGCAATATTATCTTAAACAATATAACTATTTATTGTTGATGATCAAGAAAAATGATTTAAATGATCAATTCATGAAAGCCTTATATTTTCACTTGTATAAATTTATATAAAGGAGAAAATCTGGAATTTAAGTCCAATTTTTATAAAAATTTGTGGATGTTTTATGTGAATATTACAGGATCACCTTTGATTATTTCTGAATATAACAATAGAATATGTAAATAACAGAAATAATTAAATCCATTTTGATGAAATTTGATTTTACATATATTAGATAATATGAAAGAGAATTAAGTGACTTATTAACTTGCTGGAAATTGATGCAATAATAATTGGAAGAATATTTTTACCTTTACATAACCTGTATCACTGGAGCAGCAAATGTGGTTTGGAAATTTTCAGAATTGAATATTCTTTATAATTGAAAGGTAGAAATTAAGAACTTGGAAAGTGAACCTTTATTTTAGGGATCCACGTTTGAAATGCTGATAGTCTTATAACTATCACTTTTCAGTTTGGCTATACATGAAAATTTAAAAATTATTTTATTAAAGCTTGTAGATTAATTTAATGAATGACAAATATGATTAAATCCAAAAAGACTAAAATAAGCTGGGAAAGAGAAGATGATAAAGAAAATAAAGTCTTCTGCTATAACATTTGAAACAAAATAATTACAATGAAAATATTCTCATAATCATTGATAAAGTATATAAAATTGATATCATAAGTGAAATATTTATTAAACTTTCAAGATTCTTCTATTTACTGAGTCTTTTGTAATTATTAGCTTTATTTATGGATTGAGGACTAACAAAATTAAGGTAAAATGATAGTATATTCCAATAGACGCTTTTCATAAATTAGTAATAAGCATGTTTAATATATGGAAAACCACTGTGTTATAAGCTAGACATATTTTGAATATCATTTATGCTTGTTTTAAAGAAATGGAAGATTCAATGTATTGAATTATATTTATTTAGACTATATCATAGAATAGACAGCAATTTTATAGGAAATGTTTAGAAGAAGTTTATATATTTTCTTATGTCAAGTTATGACTCAGACAGGTATCATTTAGCTAGACGTAGTGTATCAAAGAAAAGACTTTGACACCACTTTTTTAAATTAAGAAAATTAGAAAGCTATTAGGAGGATTTGATGTGTGATCTAGATCATGTACTATTTAGGTTACAACACATATCATTCCATGAGCAGCTTCATAATATATGCATATAAATTGAGAATATATTACAAATTGGTTTGTAAATGCATATACATATAACCCCTGCCTTTCAAAGGTTTGCATTACATCAGTTCACTTTTGCAAAAAGCCTACAATAGTGTAAGTTTTTGTTAACCAAAAGGAATCTGAAGTGGCTTTTTACTTTTACAGGAAAAGGCGAAATGAGAAAACAGTGCCCAGCATTTGTTTTCAAGTAGGAGTTAGAGCACTCCTTGAGCAGCTAGAGTGGCCTTGCCAAACTCCTTCCCTGGGAACTATTTATGCAAGTGGTGTATTTATCACATCATTCCTGCTTTGACTGTATGTTGGTATTATTTTAGGTATTATGTATTATCTGGTAAGATTTAGTAGGTTACTTTTGGGATTTGGGAACACATGAAATATTTTCCTTATAAATTAGTGGTAATTGATTATATGTTTTATGCTATTTGACTTATGAAGTTTTCATAGTAATGCTTTATATTATAGCATATACCTTTATATTGTAGCATGCACATTGCTCCGTATTTTAAATGTCACTCTGCTTATTGGTTTCTAAACCTGGAAGCCCAGAGACAGGAAGGGACTTGGGACAAGGTTTGAACAAGTTTCTTCACGCTTTTGTTTCTAATCACATTGGTTCTGCTCTTCTTACTGTGGACTTGTTTTCTTTTTTTTAGCAGTAGAATTTTCTATTGGTGGCAAAATGATTGAAACAATCTCACCTGGTCACCCTCATGCCTTCACAACCCAAAACAAAACAAAACAAACAAAATAAACAACAAAAACTAAACCAAAAACAAATAGCTTTCCAGTAGTTCTCTCTTGAGAGCAAGAAAACATCACATCCCCACCCCCTCAAGATTGCAAGGTCACAGACATGTTATAAATGGCATCTCTAGTTCAGCAAATGGCAAACACAGACTGGCATATCATGAGCTCCTGAACCAGTTCTAACTCAGCTGATGGTCTACTCCCAGGCCTGACAGGCCTAGTCTTGCATTCTTGGAGTTTCGTTGAAGAAGGAGTTGAGCATGACCACCTGTTATATATAATACAAACACTTTAGTTTAACGTGACACTTTTACCATTTTTTGTGGCCTATTGACAGCATGAATTTCTAGCTTCAAGCTTTACTATATTTCTCTGGGAACATTAAACTACAAATCCCTGAACCAAGTATTGTTCCTCAAACATCAAAACAGAATAAAAACTCTAAGCCCCTTTTCCTCAGTCACTTCAATTTGGAGCCATAGCTTTTACCTCCAACTCATCAAAATTCAAATATTCTCTCTTGTCATAAAGTGATTTTCTTTCTGATGTGAGACAGTATGAATTGAAAGGACAAGATGGATCCTTTGGCTATACAAATTCAAATGATTTTATCTCTTGCCGTTGGGAAGATATGGGAGGTTACTTAAATCTGCAAGCAGAATATTACATGTTTTGCTTAGTGATATAAATTAAATGGCATTTTCCTCTTTGGTGTTTTATTGAGAAAGTAAAAAAAAAATTTTGTTCTGAGAGAGAATAGTGATTATACTAAATGTATGAATGAAGCTTATTGAAGAGGAAACAGATAGCAATTTGGTAGGTATACTGGGAACTGTTGAGGTTTTTGGAGTTTCACTTGTTCATGCTATGGTGGATGGGGTGCTTTCATGGAAAAGACTGTGTCTACTTAGAATGAAAAGGGATCATCATATAGATTCTTGGAATGAATTAGTCACTGGATACTTGGGGGGTTATTTTTGTGTACAAAGCAGTCAATGCTATTTTTTGGAATTCAGGTTATTCATGAAAATTTTTTGATTGAATGTCTTGTTAAATACATGAAAAATCTCTATTCTCTTTCTGTATACAAAATACAGTGTTCTACTTTCCTTTCCCTATTTAACTGGGCAAAACCATGCTACCGCTGTTTCTTTAATCTTTGATGACATTTAGCTCTCCAGTGTTAGTTTAGGTTTGAAGGCACCAAGAGGCAAGAGTCATGTTTCCAAGGGACTAAGTATGAAGCTGGCCAACACATCAGAGTTCCAGTCCCTGCTACCCAGTTTCCCAGCAACTGATTGGTTTAATCTGTAAAGTTAACATGCAAAACTAAAAGACTTCCTTTGGAAATGAAGCACTGCTTCTAAAGTTTGTATTAGCAAAGGGTCTAATGGTCTTTTATTTACACTGTCTTAATTATTAAAGAATCCAATAGCATTAAAAAGCTCTACATAATGTTTACCCAGAGTAAGTATACATTTTTTGCAAGAGATAAAGTGTTGAATAAAATGAAAACCACCTCCCATCCAAGCATATGCATTTCTACTGTTTTCTATATACTATGTTATTTCCTCCTGATATTTTTCAAATTTATACTTTAAAGACATATTTAACAGAATACTAAAATTATGTGTTACAAGTTTTCTCTATATATGTCCTAAAAGTTTCTCTTGACTGCTGTGATCTTCATACTTATTGTTAAGTGTAAACAATTTTCCAAGGAACATTCCAGTTTCTTACACTCTAAAATATCCTACAATAAATAAACTAATTCAATAAGCTTTATTTTTTTTTTGGTTTTTGTCTTTTACTTTTTGAATGCATTTCTTTGAGCAGAATTTCCGGAAATAGAACTATGGGAAAAAAGATTCTGAAATATTTATATTTCATATGAAATACAGAACTTCTTTTAAAAAAATTTTTTAAGACGCTTTAACCTCATAATGCAATATATTAATATTGTCATTCTCTAACATTATATATCACATTTCATTAAGATTTATTTTAATCATCTATCTATACATTTATACACTCCCACTTGTAATGTCAAAGACAATTATCAGCCATAAACTTGTGGAGAAATAGGACTACGTATTTATTGTTCAATTCTGAATTTTCTATAGCACTAGAAAAATGCTTAATGCACATGAAATAAATATTTTTTCATTGATTTAGTCATTGCTATAGCAAATTCAAAATTACTTTATATTTTGTTGAACTATTTTATTATGGTTTTAGCATCTTAAAAACTAACCGAGGTGTGTCCTGATGGAATATGATTGAGCACAGTCCACATGTCTCCCAAGGACCTGGGTTCTCATCCAGGGCTAAAAGAAACAACCACAATTAGCAACTAAACAAAATAAATGAACAAAATACTTCTTTCTCTCTTCCTGTCTGTCTCTTTCTGCTCATCTTCATTTTTGCCTGCACCTTTGCTTTAAAAAAAATGAACATAGTCTTGACTTCCCAATTCTAAGTGTATTTTTAAAGCGAAATGCTTCATGTTTTTCTGTTATTTTTAAACTGGACATATTTGCTTTCTCCAGGTTGCACCAACTTTCAGATATTTCCTGTCAAAACAAGCATAATTTAATTTTACTACTACAATAACCAAGTATACCCCTGAGTTTATAGTGCTTTTGAGATACAATTGAGGCTCACATTCTAATGCTTATTTACTAAAACCTTTACTAAAATTCTTCATTATATTAACTCTTTGCTTATTACTTTGTTTATTTGTATTTTAATTTTCAAGCAAAATTATATTTACGTTTCAATCTTTTTCCTGCTGCATTTACAATAGGTTTTTAAGGTCTTTTTGTATTTTCATTTATGGCTATCCTTCAGAAATTTAAAAATTTTTACATAGTTTCGTTTGTTTTTTGGGGGGTGTAGAAATACATTTTTTCTTAGAAAGCTCAAAAATTCTTGCCTGCCCCTTCTCTTCTTTGCACCATTGTGATCTAAATACCCACTTTTAATTCATTCAAGATAATCTGTATATCATTAGTATTTTGTATAAAGATGTATAGTGCATTTAGAGTGTATTTAGGGATGTCCTATTATTTTTTGTGCTGATCTGAATAGATTTTCCCCAAATTTGCAAGACTATTATCTAAGCATATTTTAATTAAGGGTATTTTCTTGTATTTTGATGTATGAATTAGATTTTAGGTTCCCCACTGGTTCATTTGTTAATCGTTTATTTGTATTTGCTAATTGTTAATTGTTAATTTACTTATAATTGTTAATTGTATAATTTGGTACTCTACTATTTAATACTATTCTAAAATATCCTTTACTAATTAATAGTCCCATTAAAATTTGTTATCTGAATGCCATTATTCAAGAAAGAGTATGATTTTATTGAATTATTATTAAACATTCATGCTATTTTAGAAAATATTGATATTATACATAATTGTCTCTGTGTAGTCAGGAACATATCATGCCTTTCCATTTTCTCAAATGTATTTTTTCCAATAGCTTTCTAGTTTTTGCAGTATCATAGCTTTCATCCTTATTAAAAAATCATTAACTAAAACTTTAGTTAATATTAGATAAGATACTTTTTTACTATTTTATTAATATTAAGAAATGTTATTATGCATTATATTGTTATACTATACCATTTTAGATTTAATCACCTGTAAAAGCTTTATTTCTTTATAATGGTGTGTCTCTTCCTATCTTGTAGGTATTACAATTCCTTTAAGTATAGGGTGACAGTCTCTTCAGGACAACCTTTATCATGACAAGTAATCAAAATTTTATTTCCATTTTCAATGATTTTCATTTTTAAACAAGTGTAGAATTTGACCAAATGTCTTAATGATATTTATAAGGATTATTATTATTTTTGTACATCATAAACTGTGTATTAAGTGATAGCCTTCCAATGAACAATTATAGAATTTCTGAGCTAAATTGTCAAGTTCATAAGTTATTCCAGCAATTTAGCCAATCACAAATACTTTTTTAAAATCTGAAAGCAAGCAGAAGGAAAGACAACTACAACAAAAGTTATTGGCATTACTTGAATATTTAATGGGTTCAGCAAATTCTTATATGAGTTTTTCAAAATGATTATCAGAAGCTCTATCTGTTT
Organism: Solenodon paradoxus; assembly: GCA_004363575.1. Classification (NCBI taxonomy): domain Eukaryota; kingdom Metazoa; phylum Chordata; class Mammalia; order Eulipotyphla; family Solenodontidae; genus Solenodon; species Solenodon paradoxus. Next base: position 1,163,526 of record RJWH01000171.1, read on the forward strand.
TGACAAGGCTTGTTGACTTCTGACATTTACTATAGGGTAATTATGAAGAAATGCCCAACATTCTCTACGAGCTGGTTTGGCTTCCCAATGCTTTTCTGTCTCAGAAATTGATGGGGTTTAAAGGGAGTGTTCTCACAATTCAGAATGCAGACTTTCACTTATTCCTTCTTTGATCATAAGCATCTAATCATTGCCACCAATTTCTCTATTCCATGGTGAAGATATTCCAGAAATCAACACCTCAGTTATGGTAAGGTATGGTTAATCATATTGTGCATTACCTTAAAAAATATAGCTCTAATACTTGTGTTTCTGACTTTATACCAATCTTCCTGTTTCATAGGTCCTCTCATATCCCTGCTCCCCTTCCTATGGAGGTAGCGGGTACCTTCAATTTCTGAACCTTTCTAGAGTTTTATGACATGAGTTGTCTTATTTATCTTGGCTTCTGTTCAAGAACTCACTTAGCTTTCTATTACTTTAATTTCATCCATATGTCTCCAGAATTTTAGTGACCTCACTAAAGTGTTTTTATTTCCTTTATTATTTTCATTGTCCTTGCTGGCTAATGCTTTAAAAAAAATATGCATCATTTTGTCAGGTTTGGGGAGAGAGCAAAGAGAAATGTATATCTTCTATGTTTTTCAAAAAGTTTCTTTTATAATATATTTTTACACTGTCAGTGGTAGATAAAGTCACTTAGTGTGAGGCATCAGCTCTCTACTTTCCCACTGTTAGCAAGACTTTAAAATAGCAACAATATGTTTAAAAGGAGTAGATCATTATTGACTTAAGCCAACCATCATCTTTTATGCAAAGGAGTTTGAAGGGCACTGCAGTTCTTTGATACATATTTCCGTATGGTTCTTTCAGGTACAGAAATGCTCCCTACTGCTCATTTAGCTTTCCATATGGAAAAGGAAAAACAATGGATCATGAAACAGAAATAGAAACCACAGATTCTCTATTCAGTCCTTTTCTCTAGACTTCCACTCTTGAAATAATGTCTTAAGAAACTATATAGAGATCTGTGTTTGAGTTTTGAGCAAAACCTTTGGGCCACTATGTAAGTCATATTCTCTCTTCAGCTTATTGGTAAAAGTGCTAGCATTTTCCATCTATATGTCTAATCGTTATGTTTTATTCTCATTTGTTTATGAACTTGGGAAGAAAATAAAAACATAAGTATTTATATATGAGTTTTTTATTTCTTTCTCAAATATGCATATTATATATGTCATGTATATATGTGTGTATATATAAAGCCTCATACATAACCTCAATACCCCGACTCCTGAAAAAAGCAAATAAGCAAAACCAACCCAATAACCATAATTCTGTTCCCAATTAGCAATGCTCACATTAGTGTTGATGGTGGAGACTGGGAAGAACACAACTTTCACCAGATGACTGGTTCAGAGTTAGGCAAAATCTAAACTTAGCTATAGAGTAAATGCCATGAATCTCATTAAAATTTTTTTTTGGTAAAGAGATACTGACTTTTTACGAAAGATGTCATATTGGGAACAACTACTGCTGTTTCATATCATGACAAAGCCAACCAGCACATGCTAGAGAAATTCAGGTCAAAGAACAAAGAAACCACATGAAGTCACACCATTTCTAGGCTTTTGGTTTATGTGGGTTAATACATTTTTTATTTATTGTTTTTCAGTCAGTTTGAGATGATTTCTCACCATTAAAAAGCATACTGAGCTATTGAATCTGCTTTTCTAGGATACTGGTGAACATGTGAGTTCTTGTTTCATAAGAAACAAAGGCCATTCTGCTCAAGCGGAAGCACTGCTTTTTCTGGTCCTTTTTTTTACCCCTCTTGTGATAATAAATCTGTAATTGTGACTATAGTGTTTTCTGAATTTTATGAACTAGGTTAGCAAATTATTATACCTGAAGGGGTAATAGAAACCCTCAAATATTTAGCCAGTTGACTAAGTGTTGGTGGCTCACCTTGAAGCTGGCATCTGAAGTGAGGACAGTTGTATGGAGCACTGTGTTCTTCACCTGTGAAGTGTGTTCTCACTCTGTTACTGGCATCAAGTCATTGCCCATATACCTGTTCAATTTCTTACTATTTCCACCGTATGAAGACTATTTTTTTTTTTCTGTTGCTTTGTTAAGCAAATGTCAGTTGAATTGAGAAAAGAATTCTGGAATCACATTCTCTCCATCAATTATCTCTAACTTTCATTCCATCTACTGCTGGCAGCTAAGATTGTACACAGGGAAGTCTGGCATCTGCTTAATTTTTCATGAGTGTCTTTGTTCTGCCAAGTTTCCAGAGAAGAACATGGGTGAAAGTAGACTTCTGGTGAGTCATGCTGATGATTAGAAGCCTGTGGAATCCTTTATTTATCCTTGACATTTAATACTTCACTAGACTAGATTTTCTATTTTGTCAATTTTGTTTATTGTACTTTGAATGCTTTTCACTTGAAGAGTCACATTTTGGTTTTAGGCAAGATTTCATTTATAGTCAACCTTCTATATCCACTGGTTTTAGAACTGCAGATTCAATCAACCACTCATCAATAAATTATGTAACTATTGCTGCTTCTGTACCAAATGTACAGAATCATTTTGCTTGTTGTGATTCCATAAACAATATAGTTTGTTAACTGGTTACATAGTAAATGCTATATATTAGGCATTATAAGTAATCTAGAGACAGTTGAATTGTATACAGGAGGTTATGCACAGGTTATACATAAAGACTACATCATTTTATGTAAAGGACTTGATCATCAAAGGATTTTGTTTTGGGGATGGGGTAATAGGTCTTGCAACCAATTTTTCAATAATACAGTAGGGTGGCTATATTACTTATTTAACTATTTTTTCAGTGCTATATATTATGTTCTGTTAAAAAATGCTTTTAGATTATCGCCTTGTCACATGCCTTTGCATTCTTACGTTCTCACAGAGCATTATTGTTTTAAATTTTTGTTCCCCTCACATTTTGGAAGATTTGATTCTATGGATTTTAGTTTCTACAACATTGACTCTGCATGTTCCTACTTTTTATGGTCATTTTTAGTTTTTATAAATTTTTTTTACTTACATTATGTTCTTAATTTTCAAGTTTCACATAGTCTAATTATAGTAGCGTTCACAAATCTTATGTGTAGAACTAGGTTAATTTTTATAAATATGTGAACTTGTAGAGCTACCATTAAAGTCAGTGTCTTGATCTCTGTTGTGATGGGCTGTTTTCCTTATTTTTAACTTTATGTAAAAGGTTGACCTTTATGTGGCTACTTTTACTTAATAACATATTTGCAAGATTGTTGAATATAATAATAGTTTATTCTCAAAAATACCTAACATTTTTGTATGAATTTATCTATTTTATTGTTGGTGGAAATTCCTGTCATTTCAAGTTTGGAGCCATTAGGAATAATATTAATGCCCAATTTCATGGCCTTTTGAAATGAGACTTGGGGAAATGACTGAGTGTTGAGTGTAGAGCCTTCCAGGATAAGATTATTGCCCTAGAAAAAATATCAAGAGAGGACCCTTTTCCTTCAATCATGTGAAGTTACAGGTACAAAGTGACATCAATGAACCCGGAAGCAGGCCCTCTTACTAGACACTGAATTTTCTGGTGCCACGATCTTACACTTTCTCAGCCTCCAGAATGTGAAAAGCAAGTCTTTGCTGCTTATAAACCACCCAGTCTCGAGTATTTTGTTCCAGCAGCCCAAACAGACTGAGGCAAGCCAAGGAACTAAAATTGTAGCGAATGTGACTTAATTGTGATTCAGAATTCAAAAGTAAATGCGGTATCCACCCCTTCTGCCTCTCTTTTCCAGGTACAGGTTACTCTTGCTTTTTGAAAGTTTGCTTTGCCCCACTTCACTTTTATGAAAGATCAATATTAGTACTTGTTTTTTCCAAAGAAATCAAAGCAGATTTTTGCTTTTCTGATCAATATCGAAAAGCAAAACCAGCCTTCAGCATATATTTTGCAGCAGCCTTTCTAGTTTCAACAAGCACCCTGAGCAGCGAGTGAGAGTGGCATTGAGAGCTCCTTCCCCAGGAAGTACGTGATGCAGGGTGTGCATTTATCATATCATTTGCTGCTTTTACTATGTTAGTGGCATTTTAGGTTTCCTTATGATACAATTGATATTTTTATTATCTGGGAGTACTCAACTCTTTTCCATATAAAATAATGGCAATTTCTGTTTATGAAAGGTTTTATAGGCACACTTGACTTTCAGATGAGGGAACAAACATTTGTAATAGCATGATCAGAATAGCTCAGTTCCCATGTCACTTATAATCTTCAAGGGACTCCTAGGCAGATTAATAGGTCCCTTAAGATAATAAGTAATATGGGAAATGAGTAACATCTTAGGTATTTTTGTGTATCTTTCTGCAGTAATTATAGGTGGAATGACTTTATTAGCTGTGAGTAATACCAATGTCCAGATCTTGGTTATCTCAGAGTAGCCAAGACAGCTGTAGTATTGCCTCATCAGTGGCAGCAGGGAAGTTTCTTGTGGCTGGTCCTAAATTCAAGATCAGATTGTAGAAACTGAAAATGGTTCTATATTTCACAGAATCCTTAGAAACAATCTCATCCACAGAAACTTCTCATTGGCTTTGCCTATGAAGCTCTTCCAGCTATCATTTCTATGATGCTGCCTAAGATTCTTTCTTTTGTGGACTTAGTACCATAGCCCTTCTTTCCTACAAATTCACCTCATAGTTAGCAACTTTCCCTTTGAAACTTCAAAACACAAATGGACTTCGATCCCTGGACAGATACTTCTTTGTCCTGAAACTATTCCTCAGCTGAGTAGCTCTGATCAGTGGCACTCTGGGACACATGGCTAAGTTTGGCCACTCTTGAGGATTCAAGGTGGCATTTCGCAGAATGTGGAACTATCTTCAGTGAGCACACAATGTTTTTCAGGGATCTGAACTGATGAAGAAGTGCGGGACAGGGGATAATACTGCTAGGTCTGGGAAACCACTTAGCAGAGCATGCTAGTTATCGACACTTTCACTTTTCTGTAGGGCTTTCATGCAATTTCTGCTGTTTTTCTGTGTAGACATATCTGATCAGGGCCTAGTCTCCCCAGTCTATTGCTAATCTTTCAGCTTCTTTTTTGGATCCAGGTATGTGTTTTGTTTTCCTTTCCTGTTCAATATTGTTTTCTTGAGCAAGTGATTTCTTGTCTCTCAGGAAACAAAGAATTTTCAGGGCTGTGAGCAATCTTTTCTTTGTTTTTCTCTCACATATATTTACATATTATTGCTAGAGGTGGTTTAAATAAATGCTCTAAAGTACTTCCTTTACAAGTTACAGGAAATGAATATATGAAATAGAGAGACTATAAAGCCATCATGACTCACCCCCCAGTTCCCACAATTGCTAACACAAGTCCAATTTTAACTTTTTCTACTCCTCTAAGTTTCTCGAACTCATTAGATAATTATAAAGCAAATTGGGTATATGTTTATATGCAAGTATGCAACACTAAGATCTAAGGGCTCAGTGTTTCCTTTAAAAAGTCAAGTTAGTTTATACTAATTTGAATATTAAGAAATTTATTTTTAATCCTTCTATGACTCAAGTTGGTCCGCTTAGTGAATTCTAAATAAAAAGCTAAAATTTGATTGATTTTAGAAAAATGAAAATAACTTCCAGTAAAAAGACCATATAATAAAAGTTAATCACTTTGTTTTCATTATTGTTTTGTTATCATTTTAGCCACTCTCTATTCTTTTTTTCTGCACTTGGCTAAGGTCATAGAAAAACTGCAAATCCTCTCAATTGCTATACATTCCATTCTAGTTATACTTAATAATTGTCCAAAAACTGCATTCAGTTTTATAATGCAGAGCAAACCTTATTCCAACATAGTAGTATCAATTCTTGTTTCATCTGGTATAGTTCTTAAATAAGTATTATCCTGGAAAATCTTACTCCAGCTGCTTCAAATTATTTTCATTTCATATGTCATGGTTTAATAGCAGGGAGACTATCACTAATGGTTCTTTCTTAGAAATTAATCTGTCAACCTGGTGAAAATATAAAGCTTGAGCAGATGATCAGGCTTCCTTCAATTTAACATCCAAAGCATATTAATTCCTTTAGCAAAAAGCATAACAAGATTAAGTAATCGATGAAAATTTCCATTAAGAATGGGGGCATGTAGCTCACAGAGAAGGGGATTAATAACCTGCCAATGTGATGTAGCCATAAAATGTTTTAAAATATAAATTTAGGTTTTAGGTAGTGATGGCTGAGTTCTGAAGAATTCTTGGAGTTGGGAGAGACATAAAAATAGCTATGTCCAAGCTTTGATGTCATATTTCATAATGTAATACTCTTTATTAAGCCTATACTTACGGTGATAGAATGAAGGGAGATATTTCTCCATGAATCAGGTGTAAAGCAAACTTTCTACTTCTCTGATAACAACCACAGAAAGGATTTCAAAAGTTGCTTTATGACTTTGAAATTAAATGAATGTGTACAAGATACAAAATGCTTCTTATTAATATGAGTTGGGAGAAATAACTTTCTATGGTACAAAGAACATAATTTTGATAACAGGACTGAGATTGTTATAAAATCAAAGGCAAATATCATAATGGCGGAACAGTCTTAAAATGTGTACCTTCAGGCAGGTTTCGATAGTTCTCTGCCTTTGGTTAATGTGCTGCTTTCTTGAGCATAACTTATGAACTTGAACTCTAAGTCAAATGGAAACTTAGAACATTATGGTTTAGTACAGTTAGCTTCCTTTATCTCATGTGATGCATGGATGCATTTGTAGTGCAGAGAGTGGACAAATTCAATGTCCATCTCTAGCAGATAATCCCCATAGCTTTTCCTTCTGTATACGTCAAACCACATACCATATTTTTGGATGATTAGACCTCCAGTTGTAAAGAAGTATGAAATCAAATTTTTTGTTGAAATGGTGAAGAGGAAGATCTTAAATATCAGAAAGGGAGATGTCATTATTGTTTTCCATCCTTAGGTATCAAAAGTGGAGTCTTTATTAATGTGTAATATGAATTAAGTGAGTACAAATATTTTGTCTTCAACCAGTTCACAAAAATTACATGTATCTGAATGTAAGTAAAAACATATAAGAGGCAGGGGATGCAAGTATAATGCAATTTATTGCAGCCTTTTTATGATATCAAGAAATAAAAACAATCCAAAAGTATATCACAAATGAATAATTAAGTAATCGTTCAGCAAAATGGGTATATGCATTCAATATATTATGATTATTCATTTAGAGTGACAACAGAAGTTGCATAAATTTCATGAAAATTGTCAAATATAGTATAGTTGCTACTGTATAAAAAAGAAATCTATGCAAAGCAAGCCAAGAGCTTTTTAAAAAAATTGACTTATTTACAATGGTTATGCTTGGTGATAAAATTATGGATATTCTGTTTCTTCTAGTTTCTCTAATTTCCCAGTTTTCAGTTATACAAATGCCAATACCACCACTTAAACTTTATCTTGTAGAAGGTTAAACTCCTGAATGCAAATAAGCGCCATGCTCCAAGCCTAAGCCAGTTTCTATGACTTAGTACAGCAACCTGACTTCAGAAAGAAAATATAACAATTTAACTGTTTGTGGATATGTGATACAGTGGATACAATAAATGTTAATGAAAGGATCCAGGTGGGGGCAGGTGTACTTTTCATTGTAAAATTCTTTCAACTTTATTGAAGGCTGAAATTAGTTTTGATGTAATACTGGGGGAAAACCAAAAGATATTTGCTGAAGTTTTGAGCAGTCATCTTACACATAAGCTTTGAGAGCATTCATTATTTCCTGTAAATTGGAGGGTGGCCCATTATAATCCTTTACAGTTTTGCAATTCTGTTTTTCTGGTAGAACCTATATAGATGCAAAATATTATGAATTATGCTAGTCTGTAACATGCAATTTGTATTGTGTTTTTAGTCATCTTGACTCTAAGTTTGCTTCGATGATATTTTAATACATTTTCTCCTTAATATCAACTTCTGTATATATGCCTTTAAACTTCAAACTCTGCTCTCGAATAACTGAAATTTCCCGTTTGGCCCTCTCCCGAATGGACTTTCCTGTTGCTTATTAAGTTCTTGCTTAACTTTACTTCTTCTGTATGATATTTTCAGTTCTTTCACATGCCAAAGACAAGAACTTGTTCACTTGTTCATATCAGTCACAGTAACCAATTGCTCTCCATCTCCACTGAAGCTGAAATGAGTAGCGATGGAACATTCATAGCACAAAGAATTCCATGTGCACTTGTATCTAATTTGAGGACAACGGATACGTAGTGAAAGAACTCTTTTCTCCTCCTCCCTTCTAGGTTTTTGGCTGATATACTACCTTAATAAAGGACAGATTAATAGGAGAAAAACAAATTTAATTTTCTATGGATGGCAGTCACAAAGAGATGTGACTCAAAGAAGTTACCAAGCAGGAAGGTTTTGTGTACTTTAACAAGGAGACAGCACATTTCTGAAGAATTGACAAAACAAAGAATCTACACTGATGTTCACAAACCAGTTACGAAAAAAAAGTAGGAAGGTTTGTTTATACAGCCTTTGCAGTCCTAAATTACTGTCTTCTGTCTCTAGTGGTCAAGATGTGTTTCTGCCTCCTGGTACTGGAAGAGTGCCTTTCACATGGAGATTTACTGCCTGCTCTCCGTGGGAAGAAGCTGATGAAGTAGTCTTGCGCAGATTATTTCTTCAGAAACTTTACTTCAAAATAATCAATATGCTAAAGTGGCATATTTTGGGGCAGCCTGTCCTCAAAACCATCACATATTTCATATAGAAACTATATTCAGTTATATCTATATCTATACTACATCTAAATTACCTTGTATCTACATATTATATATTATATACAGCTTAATTCTATTTATACACTCCTATCTTTTGTGCTATTCTTGTCATATAATTTACGCATATTTTATTGTATTTGTTAAAGGAAAGATACAGGAAGTGATGAAGAAGATGAGCAGGCAGGAAGGCTGGAAGAGAGAGGAGGAAGCACTTTACCTTTTTATTTAGTTGTTTACATTGGTTGTTCTCCCTGTCCCAAGTCTTGAACCAAGAACCTTGGCATGTATGTGGGACTGCTCCCAGCTGTACTAGACCGCTAGGCTAACAGATACTATGGTATTTTACAAGCATTTTTAATCCCACAAGTCATTATTATTGGTAGTGTTCTTAATCACCAATGATATTTATAATTACTCACATATTACTCTGATTATTGCTTTCATCAGTGATTATTTCCCTCAGTCTCAATAACTCCCTTTAGTATTTTAATTAGTACATATATGCTAATATCAACATCTTTTGTATATCTAATACAGAGCTTAATTTTTCTTCAGGTTTTAGGAATATAGTCTCCAGTTAGAGAATTCTAGTTTGACAGGGTTTTGGTTTTCCCTCTCTCTTTGTTTCAGCAATTGAAATTTGTATAAGTTTCTTCTCTGATCTTCATCATTTCAAATGAAAAGTTGGTTAGAATTCATATTGTTGCTACTAAAAGTATTTTCTTTTGGTTTGGTTTTGTTAATGAACTATTCAGTAAATAAGTATTTTTCTTGTATTTTTATATACCTTTTTGGATATTTGAGTTGATATCTTTCAGTAGTTTAGAAAATACTTGACCAAAATGTCTTCAAATAATGCTTTTGTCCCATTTTCATTTTCTTAACTATCTGGAACTCCTGTTACTTAACCTTAAAGGTTTTCAGTGTTTCTTATGTCCCTTATTCTCTTCATCTTTTTCATCTTGTGATCTGTCTTCCAGTTCAATTCTGTTTTTTCTAATATTTTATTAAACACAAATTTATTCTCTATTTCTGTTCTTCTGTTTTTATGTTCACTTCGATAATCTTCATTTAAATTTCTATTTGATAAATGCTTTGTCTTTCTCAAAACTTTCCATATTATCCTCTAATTTTATAAAAAATATTAAGAATAGTTATTTTAGTGTAGTTACCTATTATTTTCATACCAGAGTCAACAGTGCTATGTTTCCATTTTCTGGCATTTTTCCATCTATTCCTCAGGAAACTTGTCCAAATAGAAACCTGAGATAATCCTATATCTTAGTGATATTTGAAGTTCCATCTCTGACTTGACAACAAGATTCATTAACTGAGGTATCTGTTTAGATTTTTAATATTCCAGTACTGTTTTCTGCTGGGTTTCTTACATTCTTACTTGCACATGTGCATACACAGTCAAGAGGTCAGTCAATGGGCTGAGGGAAAATAGCACATGAATTTTGAAACTCTTTCATGTGCAATTTTCTCCCTCCATTTTTATACCTCTTAATATTCAGTTATTCTGTAAACTTTAAGTGTGAATTATCCGTTTTAACCAGTAAAACTGCCATTTTCTGTGTGGACTCCAATCTCAGGCACTAAACATTGGCAAAAAGACTTAGAGGAAAGTCTAGGGTGAATATGGAGGTCTCCTTGAATATACTCGTCGTTTTTCAAGAATCATGACACATAAGTTTGAACACATGTTGGTTATCTGCCAATGTTTTCAAATAGTTTGTAGCCTGTTCAATTTTATGATTATTTTTCAGGAGTGTCATTCAATTTCAGTGACTTCATCCATGATCACAACTGAAAGTTTCTATCTTAAGTGTTTGGAAATTCTGTACTATATGTGATAGTGTGACTTGATATTCATTTATTTTTATCAGCACTTAAAGTGTTTTTTTCTGAAGCTGATGTTCTCTAGTGCCAGAATATTGCCTTGAATCATGCCATTGATGTTTTTTATTTTCCTTCTCTTTCCAGGGACTCCTGTTATTTAAACTTTGTACTACGTAAAACTCTTTTAAATGTATCATAGCTTCTCTTCTGTTGTACATTAATTTGTGTTTCCTCTACTTTGTGAAAAGTTTTTCTCAAGTCTAACACTCAACTTGTAATTTCTCATTTATCTTATCACAGATAATTTAATTTTCAGTATATACTTTCGCTATATAGAAATTATTTTTATAGCGCCTTGTTACTGTGCCATGGATATAATTGTTTTTCATATTTTTCTAATAGCATTAATAATAATCTTTAAAATTTTTATTCTTCTCTTAGTCTTATTTCCATTTGAACTTTTTTCTTGCTATAAGTTTTATTCTCAGTTTTTGTTACTATATTTTATGTCTAGTATATTTGTTTTTTGTTTAAGATTAAGAGGTTAAAACTACAAAACTGATAGAAGTTATGTATGAGTGAGGTTAGCTAATTGTGAGTTTCATGATATTTAATATGGTTGATGCAGTTGTATCTGTCTTATGTAAATTTTGTATATATTACCAAGATTACACTCTGCTATACATAGCAGACTCAGTTTTCAATGACTGGAATAAGCATAAAAATATTTCTTGGTAATATAATAGTATTGGACAGCTAATTACTTTGGAAAGTATACCCTCTACACATAATCGTTTAGGGTCCTAGACCAACAGAGACTTTGCCATCTTTAATATATGATGTTCAAAGTTACTCTGGAGGTCATCTACATTTCAAATAATTCAAAGGAAAGGGTCATGGAAGAAAGCTATAGAGAAAGGTTTTATGGTTCTGCCAGCATAAAAGAGATACAAATCAGTTCTATTCATATCTTATAGTCATTGCTTTTCATATACATTTATAAGGTGATGGGAAATGCAGGCTCTTCTCAGGAACAAAGCTATGCTATGGAAGCAGACTTGACAGCTTTTATTGTGTAGTTAGCCATCACTTCTATGTTGTATATGAATTCTATTTTATATTTATTTGCTTAGTTAGATTGCTCAGAAAAGATGTACATGTAAACATTTTGAGAGTCAGTGTAGTTAGGGAAGAAAACAATGTGGAAAGTATTTCAGTCTCAGAATAATTAAAGTTCCTCTTTAGAGTCTCAACTGTGTCCACCTGTTACAACTTCTTTAAATAATAAACTTTTAGTAATCTACTATCGTGAAGGCAAATTTGCCCACAAACATGGAGTAGGGAAGTCGATGAGGAGACTTAACATTTTTGTTGGCATAATCTAATTTTTTTAGTCTTTCCCTCTCTATCCCCATTTCTTAAAATATCTAGTGCTTCTGATTTCTTTTTTTAGGAGAAAAGCCAAATTTAATAACATATATGGAAAATGTAGATGCTTACGAATTCTGGGATAACTAGGACAGACTAAAGATTTATGTCCTACGCTGAATCATGGAAAAGGAGCCTAGTGCATGAAGGACCTAGGAAAGGGATTTTTGTGTAATGAGAAAGGATGATGCTCATCTTTACTATGAAAGTAAAGATAGATTTCTTAGAGAAGTGTTCACAGATAACCTACTATATCAAAAGTTTATCAAACTACATTCTTCCAAGAATTAGAGAACAATGGTCACTTCTTGATTAGGGGAAGAAAAATCTTAGGGAGTAGTGATCACTTTTTCAATTATGAGAATGGCAAAGGGTTTGGAGAAAGACAGGGACTTCCTTTCACCTATGGGGTTGCTATTGACCTCATCTTCATGTCAGAGTTGGGTATCTACAAGTGATCACGTTTGAGGAAATTGGGGTGATCTATTTTGAACCCATTCAATTCTCAGCTCTGAATCTCTCCTGGAAATCTCACAGATTACTAATCTCAGCTAGTGAATGTGGAGAGAACAATCAGGTTTTTATTTGCGTGATGATACATCTGCAAAGAGAGAAAAGATCAAAGATTAATGTGATGATGAACAAACAAAAACTAATCAAACACTTTCATACTTCATTAAACCCATTTCCCATTTCTTGGACTCATGAAATGTATATCCTGATGACAGTCCTTATCCTGTCCAGTTTCTGTGGAAGTAGTATTTTTCTCCAATGACTGTACAGTTTTTCCTTGTTATGCAGTATGTCTAGAGTCAGTTGATGCTGAAGCTCCTTGGAGGCTAAGTTTTCAACATCTGATTGAAGTATTGTCAAAACTTGTATAGTGAATTGAATGCTGTTCTAAAACCATGGAATTGGAATTGCTTTCTCTAATTCATAATACAAACCTTAGGAGTAAGAAACATATCAGAGCAAAGAACTTGTAGTCATGATGTACAAGTGGATTCTCCACAATTTCTTGTCTGGCACACTGATGCAGTACATTTCTGTGAATAAAGTGACCTTCGTTTGGGATTTGGCTGTCATTTAGGGAGCAGTGCTTAATGACAGAGGTAGTCAGATATCGATGTCCACGTCTTCCTGATTACTTGGTTGAAGCATTGTATATTCTGTTGTCATACAAAATAAAGAGACCAGTGTGGCTTATTGACAGCTTCAAATAGAAAGCTACAATTTTTGGAGTTATAATTTTCCAGGACTTTCGATAACATTAGCAACCATACATCTCCATTGTCCATGTGTTCCTGACAATTTGTGAGAGCAAATCAGATTTTGAAATAGCTGATTCAGGTGACCTGTAGTCTGAGTCTAGCAGTTATAAAGTTTAGTATTGTCACCTTATCAGATAATGCCAGATTTATGATACAATCTTATATAGTCTGTGGTGTGTATTCATCTAAATCAAAGGAACAGCTAAAGATACCACAAATTGTACAGGGGCAGTCTGCAAAGCATTGGCAATTTGGAAAAACTCTGTGCCAGAGTTACTTCTAAAGTCCTCAACAAGGTTGAGGATGCCATTTTCAGAACCAAACCACTGTTTGATTACAACATTGTGCTAGAAAAATTTCAGTGGCAAGTCTATTTTCCATGAACAGGACACCGTTTTCACCAATTGCCTGTACCTGGATGAGAGCTATTCTTGGGTTTCTTTAGAGATCTTCTGAGGCCTGTGTAACTCACCAGAAACATAGACAGAGTTCCATTTTTCTAGCTGTGAATGCGGTACCTCATTGTCTAGCTGTCTTCCAGTGTTTGTCCACCAGGTACTCACATCAGCAGCAATGCAGATAAAGTTCAAGTACTTTCACACTATTTAGACCTTGTCATAACCATCAATCTGACTAATTAGCTAACCTGGCAATAGTTATATAGACTGATAAAAGGGATATTTGATCTGTGTCTGACTTTTGGAAAAAAAAGCTTAGCAAGATTAAAATACAGGTTGAATAAACTTCATGGTCAAAAACTTAGAGTAGGAGGATAGACAGAGAGCAGCAGATTTCATCCACCTTTCTAACAAGCACAAAAATGTTCACTCAAAATGAACAATTTTTAAACTGAGGGAAATAGGGAATTCTGAAAATGGAAAGGTAAGGTAGATAAGAACATAATGTTTGATCCATCTTGTGATGACTTTGGCTTTATCTCTTGCTGGCTTAGGACATAACTTTCTTAATTCGGGTCTTGCTAAGTTAGGTACCAACCATCTGCCTTTCAAAATTTTGCTCTGTTTCTGCTTTTCAAAACTTTGTTTTGCTTTCCTTTTTGTTCTCTCTACTATATTTCTCCAAAGAATAACTTTTCTATAGTGTTAGTAATGTTTTGCAATCTAATGAGGCTTTTTAACCATAATTCCTTGAGCAACTATTTTGAAAATAATAAACACATTTTTACCCGTGCAAGTCATATTCACCATGTTCCTCTATAACTATTTGGAAACTGACCTCATTGAAAGATGAATTATGGGTGCCACTTCATGAAAGAATAAGACTAATATAAAAGGAAATCTCCAACATATGAGATCAAAGAATACTAACCAGATATATTTACATGCCCTAGTGCAAGTAGTGAGGTTGAGAGGGTAGATTTTCCAATAGAAGGCTGAAGCTTGAATTAAGAGGTTACACAGAAGATATTGTGACCAGAGAAAATTGATAAGATACTTGGACTTCAGTTTCGGGAGTCAATAACATCAAAAAAGCACTTCAGTTTTGATCTCTAACAGACCCAGTAGGATCAACTAACTACTTGAGCGAATCTGAGTCAGGATCCTGAGACCAGACAAGGTAACATTCAAAGAAAAGACCACCAAGGACACAGTTCCCCATTCTTTAATACCATCTCTTCGCTACCATTTTGGGAGAAAGGTAGATTTCGTATTTCTACTATAATCACAAAATACTACTCATTCAGTGGATTAAAATTATACAATGTATTACCTTATACTTCTTAAGGTGGGAAGTCCAAAATGGGTATCGCCAGGCTAAAATCAAAATATTGTCAGAACTGCTTTCCGTGTGTTCTAGAGAACCATTTCCTTCCTTTTTCCAACATCTAGAGACTGCCTACCTTCCTTGCACTTCGCCTCCTTCCGCCATCTTAAAAGTCAACAATATTGCATTTCTCTGACTATTGTTCTATGATCACATCATCTCCTCTTCTCCCTCTTTCACTTTTGAAGACCCGTTTGTTTACTTTGTATACAAGCAGATAATGTAGGATAATCTGTTTTATAATCACCTGATTAGTCATCTTAAGTCTATCAGTAACTTAATTCTCTTTTGCCCTGTAAGTTAACATACTAACTGATTCTGGAGATTGGGATGTGGACATTTTGGAAGAGTCATTATTTTGTCTGCAGGAGAGGGATAAACTCAAAAGAGACCACTGAAGCCATAAAATAATGAGACAAATTAATTTGTAAATTTAATTTCCCCTCTCACTTCCAACTATCCAATGGGATGAGCATATGAACAATATTAGATAACTTGTTAAGTAGAAAAACTTTGTTTCCTTGAACATCTGCTCTAGGTTTATCTCATGGTTAGTAGAATACTTCTTTTTTTATTTATCCCAGATGTTAAAAAAAATAATTTTTACACAGGTGAAATGCATTACTCAAATACAAATAATTCTAGAGACTCAGTAACAACTTCTCAAATGAAAGATTTCTATTTTCTTTCCACATATTCTGACATCCCTTGCATATACAAATAATAAGAATTATGAAAATTGAACATCATACTAACAATTGCTTATACCTATGGTTTTTTTTAAAATTTTCTAATAGAAAATTTCTCTAGGTTATTATTAGCTTTGTTTTTCCTTTCCATTGGGTATTTAGTTATCATGATTTTTTTCCATGAAAATCACCTTTTATAAACAATTTTAATTAAAAAAACTGGAAACTCTGTAAGACAAATAAGTTTTTATAACTGAGGTACAAAATCTTTTATGACATAAGGGATACACTGCCAATATTTTTGAGGTCAATATAAATGAGGTCAATCATAATAGTGCTGTAAAAAGTAGTCATTGGGAAAATATTTGTGATACAAATGTGATCCAAAATTGGCAACTTTGAAAATCTTATACTTGTCATGTCCTATAAAGATGATCACTATTAAAGAGTTCAAGAGCTGTTCATGTGGAATCCAAAATATAAACCCTAAATTTCAAGCAATGAGTTTGCAAGCATAAAAGAAGTCAGATATTTAGAGCTAGTCTGATGATGAGCTGCATCGTGTTTTGTCATCTGAATGCTTGTCATTGTGTAGAGACATATACTGTAGTTTATAGATGTTGATTATACTTATTAAAAATGACTTGGTGTTTTCTTCTTAAGAATGAGTCACATCAGAAGACTGACAACTTACTTTTTATTATTTTTACTTCTTTCTCAGAGTTGGCTCCACATATAGAATGCATTGTATTATTTATAAAGTTAACCAGATTGGCTACTATTTCACAATTGTATAGTCAATTTGTGCTGACTTTACTCTTTTAATGAGATCATCTTGATTATAAGGTTATATTTTTGATCTTTATATGGAAGCTTGCCTATTTCCACCCTGGGAACACAGATGGCACTCAGATTCTTCATATAGTTATCTTATAGATGCATGTCTTTGATCTTATAAGAGGAGACCATGAATACTTTATCTATAGCAAAACTCAACCAATTAAGAAGATCCTGACAGCAGGTCAAAAGTATATTTTTAATAAGGAATGGCTTCATGATGACTGGAAATATAATAACTAGTTGCTCTTTTCTCTTCCTACTACACATAGAAGGAATGGTCTCAATTTCTAACCTACAGTTTAACTTTAATTTCTTTAATAAAATGATTTCTAGTAGATTTTATTGTAAAATTATTTTGGTTTGGGTATTTTATTGAAATCTCATGATTGCATCATTTTATTTGGGGGTGTGAGAACAGTAAAGACCAAATACTAGGATACTGACATAATATAATGTCGCTTTCAAATATATCTATTATATGTAATAATTCAAACAGGATGTTACAGGATGTTGGAAATTAAACTTGCTTGGTTTAATGAATTAAGAAAGACCTCTTTAATTTGTATTGTTCTTTTGTTTTCAAATTGTTATTTATTTAAATAGGTCAGAGATAGATCCTCTATTAATCATACCACAAAATTACTCTGTTTAACAAAATACTTTGTGTAATAGTGAATTTTCAAAGGTATTCTTTGTGTTTGTAGAAGTGGCATATATGTGATAGTATAAGAATCTTTCCTGTTTTGATTTTTTCTTGGCAATATGGTCAACTAGTAATTGATATTTCTTTGGTTTTGCTATACTTTTATTGTGAAGTGTCAAATCAAAGAATTAAAATGACTAGGCAAAAGAGTTGCACATTCTTATAATAAAAGAACAGCCATAATTGTGTGTGTGTGTGTGTGCGAGCATGCATGTACGGTGTGCATAGGCATAAAAGAGAGATAAATAGTGTGAGAGAGTTGTGGGGGAGGGAGAAAAAGGAAGGGAAGAAAAGAAAGGGAAGGGGAAGAGAGAGAGAGAAAGAGAGAGAGAGATCTGTGTATCTTAATTTTATTACTAGTACAATTCTGATGATATACTTGAAGATTTAGAAAAACTGACCTTTGGTAGGAAAACCATCAACAGGATGAGGCAAGTAACTTCTTAGGCTTTTTTGTTTGTTTTTTCCCCTGAATATTTACTGTATTCATCTAAAGAAGCATCATCTTACATTTCTTATCAAGTAACTATTTTACATCTTTAAATTTAGGTGCTATTATTTCAAAGTACGTAGCAGTTCAGGAATAAAGATGTAATTTTTTATATTATTTTTGCATTTTATATTTAAGCCTTGTGACCTCTTACTTGATCCAGATGGGAATTTGCTTCTCATATCCCTGCTATCAAAACTTGTATTTTATAAAGTATAAACAGAAAGCTTTGTTTTTAAATAAAGAAACATGCTTATAGAATAAAAATTATCTTTAAAATATTTTGCTACAAATGTGCAAATATAAATTAAAAGGATTATAATATATATGTTGATGAAATTACACTATTGGGATTCTTTTTCTCTGGTATGGATGGGTGAATTATGTTTTAAATATATGTATCTGTATGGTTATAAATGAGTTTCTATTTCTCCTAATGTGACCACTAATGAAGAATTCCATACCTAATTAGAGAGTCATGAGATAAAAATCAACCAATAAATACAGGTAAACATTTGCGAAATTCCACTTTAGGAAACAGTCAACGCTTAAAGTTTAGTATTCTTACTTGGAACAAGAAATTTCAAAATTAATAAATAAAGAGAAAACACAGAATTGCTGAGCACATCCCATTTTGATGATATTCAAAGCAGTCATAATACAAAATTCAATTGTATTTACCTGCAAAGACTTGAGCCAGAAATCTCCATTTCAAATGCTTATTTCTTTGCAGTGTGGCTGAATGGCCATGAACAATGCAAATCGATTTTACTTTCTAAGTTCATTATACTTACACACTTTTGGTAGGTTGTCTACCCAAATCCTTTATTATACAAGGGGGTAACTCACCCCCAAATGAAACTCCCAAATGTATTCTCTTCCTGGTTATCATCTGCTGCCATTCTCCCTCTAGGAAATTAATATGCTGTATGTTATATCCTGCCTTTTCATCTCCTGCTGCAGAATCAGCGGTCATAGCTATTCTGTTCATGAATATGTAAATGCAACCTGCATAAAAAAAAAAAAAAATTAGCGGGCGGTTCCCACTGCAGACTGTACCCAACTCTGTATAAATAATACACGAGAAACAAAGACTTAATTTTTCAACCACTTTGAGTCAGTATTTCAAGGAATGCTGTAATTATGTAATCTGGAAATACCTAAATGAGACAAAAGCCGATGCTGATGATAGTTGGACTAATAACTCAACATCAGTGCTTGGCTATGGTAATACGTGCAGATTCACTCTGATGCCCGCTGATATAGAGAAAATACCTTAGTTCCTCATTTAGCTTTTATTTGCTGACGAGTCTCCACGTTGATACCAAACCCCAATAAATGATTAAAACGATGTCTAAATTATGCATGCATACATATATGTATACATACATACACATACACATATATATACATATATATGTATATATATATATACATTATATATATGCACACTTCCTTTGAAGGAGAAAAATGATAGCTATGCGCTGAAAAATTCTGGAGAAAGCATTGAGCTCTGGGAAGGAAATACTTAGAGGATTTTATTATTGAAATAAGCAAACACATTCATGCATATTTTTACTGCATGCGTGGCCATGCGCCACTCTGTGCAAGCAGTGCTATTGCAGATCGTGTGCGGTAATTAGGTTGATGTAATTACGGTGAAATAAAGACAGCCTCACTGATAATTTCACAGTGAATATTAAAGACATATGTGCCTTCCAGTTTACAATAAATGAACCTGAACTGCTGTCAGGGGTAGGACAGTGTGGCCAATGCACCTATTGTGTCCCTGCTGCAGAAAGGAGCCTGCCGATTGGCCACTGTCTGCAGCACATAGCACTGGCTGGTTATAAAGGACTGGTCTAGGGGAGAGCCTGTAGGTACTCCATTGTCTGGTAAAGTTCATATGACTGCATCCTTTCTTTTTTTTTTTTTTTGCAAGGGGGGTGGAGGGAGAGGCGGGAAGGAGAGGGTGTCAGCTCAACTGTAAAAGCTGCACAGATTTTTTTTCTTTCTCTCTCTCTGCCTCTCCATAGATCGTTTCTGTTTCATGCCCTGTCTCATTTCGCATAGCTAAAAAAGAATGCTAATTACGATCCCTTGTCTTAACTTGAAAATAATGACTCGGATATAATTAGAAATCTGGTGAGCATCTAAAATTCTGGTAGGGGAACAAAAACATCAGTTACGGTGCTTAGGAGGAAAATGAAGAATTATTTTTCTATAATCAAGATAAACATGGAAGGGGAGGACTCCCCCTATCTTTTTAAAGCAATTTTAACCAATGCTGTCCTATTGCAGATGAGAAGATACTGTATTTCAAAAACTAGTTTAGCCCTCCAATTGAAAAGACACAAATCAGTAGCAATAGAAGCCTTCTTAATCCTCCTTAGGATGCAATTCAGATGAAAGAACTGCCTTTTTTATTTTTCTTTTTGTATGTGTGTGTTATAGATGGATCTGAGAACGGTGTCTGGGCTTGGTGCCAAGTGCTGGTATTTCACAGCAGCGACCGCCTCACAGACGAGCTGTGGGAAGCAGGAGGGAGACTCTCTCTTAGGGTGCCACTACTATGGAGACACAGCTGGGCTGAACAAGATTTGCTTCAAACGACAACAAGAGAGACAGAAAGTATCTGGCTCAACCGCTGCCCAAGCAGGCAGACACCAGAAGAGCTAGCAGCCAATCCGGCCATGCTCGAAGCCAGCTCTGCAGCTCAGCCAATCAGTGACATCACTGGTGAGAAACTCATTTACATCATGCAGTAATGAACTTTGTTTAACATAGCTTCCCCCCTCCCCCTCTTTTCCTGTTAACCCCCTTCCCCATAGTAGGTCCTTCCATTAATTATTCTACTAGCATAATTTAAACTGCTGCACACAAATGTGGCTACATTCTTTCAGATAGATTTTACCTATCCCTACCCCACCCCACCCCACCCCAGTGGCGTCTGCTGTCACTGAAGGTGAATCTGGCCATAATTCTATTTTGTTTGGCCTTGCAAAATTATCTTCTCAGTCTTAAAAAAAATCTTAAGAGAAAAACAAACCTTTATTTCTTGTATTGGACCCCCACTTCCCCATCCGCCTTATGAAGAGCATGCTTTCTGCAACTCAGAATTCAGAATTGGACAAGGTAATAGAGAATAAGGGGTGGGGGCGGTGGATTGCCATGGAAGTTGCAAATTTTCCAAGCAATCTGCATCTTAGAGCTCCCTTTAGTGCTTCCAGATTTTATGCTGCCAATGACTATTCTACATACAGGGTTTTATCCCAAAAGCGCTTAAGTCATCTGTCACACGGAGGAAAGTTCACTCTTGTTATATTTCATTCTTCACTGCTCTCAGCCAACATGTCATTTTATTAATGAATAGAACTGAGGTCATTTCTGGACAAATCTCTCTCTTCCCATCTCAGCACAATGCACCTGATTTGCATCCATTTACTAGAAAAACTGAATACAAGAACCAGCTTGAAAAGAAGTTAAGGGACAAGCTTACATATGATTTCAGAATATATTGCACTGGTTTGTTTTTTCAGAATGCATAGTTCACATCTGTCTCAGTGTTTCTATAAAAATGCCTTATGTCCATGACCAGTGTAATAACTTGAGCAAATTTACTGGTTTCTTATATTACCAAAATAGACCGAACGAAATAATAATCACCAATAAGCTCATTTATCAGCAGAGAACCTTTGGAAAGACAATTTTGTCTTGTACATTTGTATTTAGCTCATCACAGATAACTCATTTGTTCTATAGATTATTTAAAAAGGTTAGTGCATGTGGTGTGTGAAGATTTTCAGGTTGCTTTATAGAATCCCAAAGAGCGAAAAACCGGGTCACACTGAAATGCGATTTCTCTTAAGCCATATCTTTACTGCATATTGGCATTAAAGGGATACCGTTTCCAGCAGAGAAGGTAAGGGAGGGTAAAGTTTTATTGTCTTTTTTAAAAATAATATTTTGAATATAATTATTCAAAACATGGAATTTTAATACATCGATAAGTGTTTCATAACATGCATGATTCGTTTAAGAAGCTTAAAGAGTGCAATGATAGGCACAGACACTTTTTAAAGCATATGAAGGATTTAGACGCAAAACCATGGCCCTTTTAATTCGTGAGGCATTCCATCATCCCATCATCAGTATTCAGGGGCGACTGTCCTGAATCAGTCATGAGCTCCCCTGCTGCAGATTCTGTAATTTGAATCATGTGTAATAATATATTATCCTACTGGGGGCCTTCTTTCAGTAGGAGAATGGTTTATACATTCTGCTATAAGAGAACTTTTGGCTCCTGGCCGAGTCACAGCCATTACTCACATAGGCAATCATGATCATCTTCCTTAAGGAATAACATCTGCACGACCTCCTGAGCCAAAAATCTGCAACCTCCCCCATATTCTGAATTACGGTTTCTTGGACTGGGAAGGCTTGACAAAACTGAAGTAGAAAAATGGAAGGTTTAAAGGAATGGATCACAATTTTATTGAGTGTGCCATGTGGCGAAAGTGGAGGCTCCCAGTCCTTTGAACTGATGGAGAACGGTGAGGAAAGGGAGCTCAAAATAGATCTAGACGTGCTTGTTTGAATTTTAGACAGAAGCTGAAGTGTATTGAATTTTACGAAGACAGAGCTGTCTCTGCTTTTCTCTCCACATCCTAACAAGGTCGTGTGAAGGGTGTGGCAACATGGAAGGCTAAGTGGAGGGAGGTGATTGTGAAAGCAGAGAAAACTTGTCTGACCTCAGGAAGGGAGCAATGAGATAGAGCAGGAACCATTTGACCTAGGCGGTCAAGGAGTGACTAATTCTTCTCCTGTTACAACCGTGATCAGATCGCACAGTTTCTCTCCGTATTTTCTTATCTGTAAATAGTGAATACACTGCCAGTACAGAGATAGTCTTTCTGTGTGGAATGCTTGCCCTCCCCCACTCCCTTTGTCTTTAACATTTGAAGTCCTTTTTTGCTTCAAGTATTAGATTAAACGTCTCTTTCAGGAAATCTTTTCAAGTCACCATGTTCAGAATCTCTTCTCCATCATTTTCTTAGTACCTCCATTACTGGATGTGTGACATCAATATTGCTGTAGGGTCACATGTGTGCATATCTTTGTCACTAGACTAAAAGCCCCTTGGGAACAGAGACCCCACCCCCACCCCCACCCCGTCCACCTCCAGCTCTAAGAATAATGAATTATATTCCTAAATTTTCAATCACTGTTTTAATTCATGAGTTAATAGTACATTGTAAATTGTAGAAGGGAGGTTTACAGCTTCCAGAGATTACTACTGTTGCTCTCAAATATTACCGCCCTATACCAGGTGCTGTCAGTATTGCCTGCCAAGTTTCTGCCTTTGGGTTCACAGAGCCTTCATTATGAAACTCAGAATAATGCCTTATTTTTCTGAAATGACCATTGTAAGGAACTTTAATTCTTTTTATTGATCAAATATGGAATTAAGCTGATAGTTTGGTGTTTTAAAACTGAAAAATAAATGAAGTAATATATATTAATTGCTAAAAAGCTGTGATAACCAAATCACAGTATCAAGCTCTACTATTGATGATGTGGAAGAATTAAGTACTAGGAAGAGCAGTTAATGTCGGGTGTTCGATAAGCTATAAAGCTTATTAAATTGGGAAAAGGGGAAGCCTGAAGAGCATTTTTAGTGTTATATTTGAGATATATACTTTAACCTGTAAACAATGATTTCTTAAGAGTATATTTCTAGATATTTTCCCACATACTTTTATAACATATAACATAATGCCAAAATATGGTTAATGTTATATTTTTCATCCATTTAAGTTTATACTTTTGGCACTACAGCTAAGTGGGGATTAATTTTTTTTGCAAAGATATTCTTATTAATGTGTTCTCAAGTTGTTTGATTTTAAAAATTCTATTTCAAACTTTTCACGTACATGCTAGGAGAGGGGAATGAAATAAATAGAAACCATATATATCTTTCTTTTTAAAATAGATATTTTAGCTCTGGAAATCAGTTAAAGGCCATATTTTGTAAAAGCCTTAGTGAAGAAAAGTATCTTACCCAACATTATGTACTTTCAAGTCCTTGAGATGTTTGAGATGCCAGAATTCAGAAATACTTGTTCAATATTCTTTTTACTCCACCAGATAAAGTAATCTGTACTTATTAAAAAGCCAGGTAGGATTATACAACTTTATCATGGTAATATAAATTATATTCACTTATGTGATCCAAACTGTATGTAGAATTTCTATTTTACAGACAAAAATAAGGAGACCAGAGCTTACCTAGGTATATTTTTCCTATTATCTTATAATAATATAATCAGCTAGTAATAAGTCATCTTTTTTATTAGTATGCTTTGAAATAATTTTGGTTTTGTTGAAGAAAAACATAAATTTGATATCTGGGTTCACTTTGTAGTGGCTTTGAATTCAACACAAATATAAGTTGTTAAGATACACAGGTGCTTAAATAGACTTGGGTGAAACAGTTTGAACTTTTTTAAAGCAGTGACCTAAGCTGTTCTTACTGATCTTTTCTTTCTTTTCTAACGAGTGTCCAGGTATCTCAATGATTGTATTTCCTTCTAGCCCATTCTTTAAAAATAGAAGTCTAAATCTGTAGATACTGGGAGATGACATGTGCTCACTTAAGAAACAAATATTCTCAAAGACAGTAAATATAGCAGGAGTTGTCCAGCTTCTGTTTAGAAATGTTACTTAAGAGCTCAGCAACTGTAAATGTGCAGCATTAAAATAAGTAAAGCTGCTACTTTATATCGTGGTTTGAAAGTTGGTAACCAAGGATCATTTACATCTGAAAAACATGGTGTCTGCTAAACTTACTAAAGCAGTGATAAATGAGATAAAAATAAACATTCCCCTTTGTGTCCATAGTTTTTATATCAAATCATGTGATTCTAATGAAAAAAAAAACTCTCAACTTAGGAAAGTGAGGATAAATATTGAGGCCTCTGCTCATGCAAAAAACCATGAAGTTTGTGATTAAAATCACTTATACTGGGCATGTCTCAGTGGCTCTGGTATAAAGCTGGTGGCAAGGGCGTAGACCATATAAAGCTCAAGAGCAGTGGTTCACCAACCAAAATGAACAAATACATAAAAAAGCTTTTCCCTCCTCTCCTTTCTTGCCTGCCTGTCTATCTGCTTTTATTCTGAATTTATCTTCTCTTACAAAAAGACTCTGATTTGTAAGATGGTAGAGAAATAGATGAAAATGACATGAAAAAGTCTGAAGACTCTAGAAATTCTTTCTACTAAGCCTTTAAAATACACTCAATATCAAGAGCAATGGCAAGCTTCGTGATCCAGTTATCTCTTGTGTTTCGAAAGTTTGCTTTATACTACTTTAATTTTATGGAAGTCTTACAAGAGTACTTGTTTTTGCTAAGCAAAAAAGTTCAAAGGGGATTTTCATTTTTAAGAGCAAAAGGCAAAAATGTGGAAAGAGCATTCAGTGTGCATTTTGTCAGAGACTTTACAAAGACAGCACACACCCAGGAAGAGAGAGTGACCCTGCCAAGCTCCTTCCCTGGAAACTTTGTACAGGGTCTGGATTATCATGTCACCCTTGCTTTTACTTTACTTGTGGTACTTTAGGCTTATTTAGTATGATTTGGTGGGTTATTTGGGGGATCGGATAATGTCCAAAAATATGTCCATATAAATTAATGGTAGTTATTTCTCTTTCTGCTGTTTTGATTTATGAAAGATTTCATGGGAATTCTCTACTTTCAGATTGTAGGGGAATCCTGTAATCCCTTGCTTTGATGATCACATGTGTTACTATTAGCAAAACAATGGCATTGCTCTGTAACTGTTGACACAAGAAGACCAAAAGGTTATTGATCAAGGGTTAATAATCACTGAGAATGAATTCTGTGCATGTGATACACTATCTGCTATGCAGTTTTGCTTCATTTCCTTCTCAAATCAGTCCTTCGGTGTTACTGTATTTACAAATGAGAAAAATGAGTTTTATCAAAACTTACATGACTGATAAGTAGCTAAACTGGGATTCAGTCTAAAGATTCTGACTTGATAGCCCCTATTCTTAATCATTGCACCTAAACTGAATAATAAGTATGTAATTTTGCTATTTCACTGCAGGAACAAAGTCATATTTTCATATATCTATAAATCATTCACCTGTTTCATCTTTTAAGATGTGCATTTATATTTTTATCTTTCTATTTTATAAATGAGCTTGAAAACTATTGACCTAGCTATAGTATTTGGACTAACATTACCTTATATTTTTGTGTTAATGCCACCATTCATATCCCTTAAGGTCATGCATTCAAGAACAATCTCCAAACAATAAAGTACTAGATGAATGTGAGATCAGGATAGTATTAAAACATCTTTGTAAGTCTGAATAACTAAAAATGATTATTCGATTAAATGTTTCCATTTCCTCTTTCCTCTCTATATATTACTTATTAAATATGTCACCTATTTTATGAGAAAATTAATGATAATTGATTCAGCCATTGCAGAATGTCATTTAACAATCTCATTAGATCCTTACTACTCAGACATGGAAGAAAGCTCTCTTCCTCAGTCTTAGTTACACAAATCATTTCTACAACCCACTGCAATTCATGGGAGGTGAAGAGAGGAGAATCCTTCAGCTATTATGTACAAATAAATACTATGTTTTGCACTAGGTTATGTTTTCATCTACTTGTTAAGAATAAGGAACATAGCTAATAAGTTGTTGTAACTAAGAGCATTAGTTTAATTTTGTGAAGACAAAGACAAAAATAGAAATGTGTAGAGTTTCTTATGAAATAAACTAGTATCTTCAATTTTCTTGTCATTTCTCTCTCAAACAAGTCATACATCTAGCAAATGCTAGAAAGTGTCCAATCAACCTAGCCTCTTGGACTCTAGCATCACTATTGTTATTAATGGAGATAATACTTAGCACTACATATTCATATGTATTTAGTATTATCACATTGTTTATGGCCTCATCACCTCAATTAGAAACATCAGGAAAGCAGTTCTGTGATTCTCATTTAAGTTTCTGTCACTTTATCTGTGGCTTCTCTCTAATCCTGACATGGAGAACTCAAGGCAATGTTTCCTGAAGTCTAAGGAATGCAAGAGTAAGCAAGACTATCTCTGTGCTCTGAAGATACTAGGCCACGACTGTGGACTGAAGTCTCATTAGCATTTTTCAGGTTTAATTTATGATTTTCCCTGCCCCTAACATGACTCCCCTGTAGAGTTAGAGCTTGAAATTTTTTCCTACCAAGATTTATTTACTTTCATGTTAGCAATAATTTTCTATTTGTGAGGAAGACTTCAAAGTCATTAGCAGTTTCACTACTTTCTGAATCTACTGAAATAGTACATCACTAATAAAGTATTTAAGGTATTTAACTTCAGAATATTTATTTTTGCACAAGGAAAACCAGACCCAAAAATAAGGAAAATTGTGTCAATTACTACTTAATGATCACATAACTCTGAATGTAGTTAGAAGCACAGCAATCTCTAGTCAAATTTCGGCTCTGAATTTTTCCACTTACTTAGTAGATACATAATGTTGGACAAGTTTTCTTTGCCTTGATTGTCTCATCTGTACATAGGACCAACTTTACAACATTGTCATGACTGTACATTTTTTACAAAAGATGGTGGTATAATGATGGATAAATTTTATAGTCTCAATCTTCAGTCTTTATTTTTCAAACTGTGGAGTGCAGTCAGGGAGTGTGTGTGCGTGTGTGCGTGTGTGTGTGTGTGTGTGTGTGTTATAAGAGATGTGCTATAACAGAGATGTGTTCACGCTTTGCAAATACTTTTGTTTATGAATTCTTCAAACAACTTTTTCTTTTATTTAGACAAGTTATCCAACTATCATTATAATGTAATTATAAGTTTTACCCCATCAAGTATTAGATTCTTTTTAAAAGTTTTTTTTTTTTGAAAGGCTATAACCTTTTACAAGAAACATGACATTTCATTGATTCTCGATTTTCCTTTCTGACTGATTGGATGTACCAAATTTCTTAGGACTATGAAAATATGCATGAAGTGACTTAATCTGATTTTTTTCAGAGCTATGTAGTAGAACTGCATAATTCAGGTCATGATGCCTTAAAATTACCTAATCAGGGACATTGTGTACAGAAGTTTAACCCAGAGTTCACACATTTCTAATGCCCGTGTTTTGGATGATTATCAGAATACATTGTCTTTCCTATGACAATTTCTGTTACACTTAGAAAGAAAAAATGCTTTAATCACAAGCCCTGCATTAGAACCTTGTGTAATTTCTTTAAGCCTCAATTTTATTTTTACAAAATAAGTGTGGTTAAAGTGAATCCCAAGAAAAAATAATTGTGTGGGTTAAGTAAGAGAACACGTAAAATAGTGTTAGGTTTCCTCTTTCTTCTGTAGGCTTTGGTAAACCTATTCTAGTGTGTGTTTAAGTGTCAATAAGAGCAATACGATTTAAGCAAAATGCCATCCTCTGAAGAGATAACCTCTAGTATTACGTGTGCTATTGTGTAGAGAATAAAATTGATTTTATTTGCATTTTGATTCAAAATTCTTATTAATTTGACTGATCTGAGAGAATTATAAATGAAGGTGAATTAAATCAGACTGTTAGCTTAATCTGGAAAGGATTGAGAGTAAAGGTGGTTGCATTCTAAAAAGAGGTGTAAGAGCATCTTTTTGATCTCTCTCACTTCCTCTCAGAGGCTCACCATATTTGGGAGAGAAGGTAATCAGAAAGGGTTTCCAATGATGCAACAGAAGGGTGTTCAAAGGTATATAGATTTCTAGATGCAACTGTCAGGGGTATCAGTTGCTGAAGACATCATATGCTATCTGCAACATCATATTTTTGTGCTAGTTTTAAAAGTCTTATAATTTCATATCATAGGTCAAAGTATACCATTTTTTTAAAGCTCTATCCAAGTTCCCACCCCACCCCCATAGTGTCAACAATACAAATGGAGTTAAAAAAAAAAGTTATTTTCATATTTTGTGAGTGCAGTTATTGGTTAAACTACGTATACAAGAAAAGCAAAGAAATCACACATTCTCTTTTGGGTATCTTCTATCAATGTTGTCTTTTAATAATCCGGCTTCTCCCTTTTCCCTTTTGAACAACAATTAAGTGACATACTATTAAACATCATCGAAAATAGCCTTGGATGCCTATCACTGTGCTCTGGAATGCATTGAGCTTTTTAATTCTTAACAGGTATTTATTTTGCAATGGAGTGAAACTTTGGCATTACTCTCCTAACACCAGTGGTCTCAGTTTGTTTTTCATTTCATTAAACTTACTTATTTTTATCTTGGTTATTTAAATTGATTTTCTAGAACTGACTGGCTGGGTTTTTACCACCTATACTCTCTATAGGTAAAGACTTCAGCAAGAAGTCTGTTAAAAAGATCATATACCTTGTTTCCCTGAGAACACGGCCAGATAATTTCTTTTAGTTATATCCCACGGTAATTATTAAGGATGTCCTCTTTTGTTTTCCCATAGTGACCCATTTTGGATTAGAAACATGAGGTCACTTTATAATATAATTTCTGAATTTTTGTGGTAAAAATATATCTTCAATAGCAGGTATTCTAATCTGTTGTCTTCATATGGTTATTTGTATTTTAGAGGTCCTGCAAACTAAATATTGTTTTTTGAAATTATGGTTCCAATAACTACATGTGTATATATGTATGCATAAGATTATATACAAGTATGTATATATATATAGATATATATACATATATATTTACAGAGGAGAAAAGGCAGGCAGGGATGAAGATAGGTAGGTAGGTAGGCAGGTAGGAAGGCAGGTAGGAAGATGAGGAAGAAGCATTTTTATTTATCTGTTTGGTTGTTCCTCCCTGACCCTGGGTAATGAATCCAGGTTCTTGGCTTTATATGTTATATTCCCCAGCCACCAGCTTACTGCCTGAGGCACGAGGGTGCACCGTAATAGATCATTTTGTTGACATATGTTGGACACTCAATGAGTAATTTTTAAGTTAACTATTTCCTTTGAACATCAACTTTCACTAGTATCTGGTCTACACTAATAGCAGAAAGGAGTTCAGGATGTTAATTTATTTAACAAATACCGGTTAAATGCTGTCCATATGTCAATCGCTACAGTAAGTACTAACAGACACAGCAGTAAAGCAAACAGAAAAAGTTCTATGCTCTCATGAAGCACTTGTTCTAGGGGTCCTGTATAAGTAATGATATATACTTATTAATTGATAGTGATGAGATTTCTCTCTCATAAAAATGTTCTGTCAAAAGGAAGTTATTCTTTAAAATCTAACTTGTTCTTAATAAGATACAGGCTAATTTCATAGCATGGATTCTTACGCTATACATTCTTTTTTCACCTAATAGCTACCTGACAACTTACGTATTCGGGTGGTTGTCCATGATTTCTATGTCACAATTTAATAAATAAGCAGCTCAGAAAAGAAAATTCCTGTCAGTCTTGATATTTTTCTATGTGTTCGCCATCATGTAAATGTACATGGGAACCTAGGTGTGCGCAGGTAGAGCAGCTGTTAGGTCTGCTCCCTCCAGTCGAGTGCAGTCCACATACATCCCAGGGGCCTGGATTTACATTCTAGTGATGGGAGAGGGACAAACAACTAAATAAAAATACAAATATTAAAACATTTTGCATGGAAAATATTGCTTCATTTGTCCTTGAAAACTTTTATTTGTCCTTAATGAGGACAGGATATTGTCATTTTCTATCAGAATATATAATTCATCTTTAAAAATGTATCTTAGAGCTTTTGAAATGATATTTTTTCCCAGAAAGCACCTTCTCTTGTTATTGGATGCTTCCTAATGCCTATGAACATTAAAAAAATGTATAACATGTTATATTCAGCACTTTATATACCAAAAGCATACTTATTCAAAATGAGAACAATTATATTAAATCAATTATATAATCATCAATTAAACAATTATATTAAATCAGAAATACTCAGAGTAGGAAATCGACTTCAGATGTTCTAATTAGTGGCTTTGTTTTTCAAATGTACACTTGGAATGTGGGAAAGAAATGGTATTTGACTTGCTGGGGTTTACAAAATTGTTTGTAGTGGACTCAAAAAAGAACCAGAATACTTTTTGCTTTGCTTTTTTTCCACTAATCTGATTTAGCAATATTTTGTATTAACAGACTTAATATGTTGATATTAGCAATATTTTCCCTGCTAAAAATTTTAAAAATTCAACATGAAAATGGAAGAAAATTTGAATCTCTAGTTAACTCATCCTACCTATGTTACCATGGTTACACAACTTATCTGAAAACATACAGCTCTTATGAATACTATTAAAGTTTCACTTTATAATAATGTTGTATCCTGCTTTTAAACATTAAAAGGAAAATCATATTATCTGATTACATGTTAGGGATGTACATTTGAATTAAAAATAAAAATTAGTTTGTAAGAGATAAAGAAAAACTTGAAGTTTTACATTACACATTTATAAATTATGAGATGATATAAGCTAAAGTAGCCTAAATAGAAATATTGTCACTTGATAAAATATCAATATCTTTGTAGCAAGTTTAAGTGAGATATCAATCAAAGTGATAGTGTTATCATGCCATCATCGATGTGGACACACTGCCTTGCTCTTTCAAAGTGGCATGTCTTTACACCTGCATTTTAGATTATATTTTTCCTACTCTTTAAAAAACTTTGCTCTTTTTATAATCATTTTTTCTGTATCATCGTCATCTGTCTTTCAACCAACTCTTCTCAGCATTCAAAAATGCCCAACTTTTAACCATTTTGAACAAACAAAAAAAGAATAACAAATACTTTTCGTAAACGTGATCCCTCTGTATCTCTTGCCCAGCCATTCTGTTGCTGGACATGAGATCAGGAGAGCAGGAGACACACTGGCTCAAACTAACTTGGGCCAGACCGTTTAATTTGCTTCTTAGCATAATTAAACTTTCATGTTTTATAAGGCATGAAATAGTCTAAAAAACTATAGTTTTATTAACTGATTTTTATGATGTTTTTACTTGTAAAATTACATGACTCTACAGAAGAAAGGAAATACCTTCACAAGATACTTTCTCACTATTATTATTATATTTCTTATCTAACTCAAAATATGTATTTGACCTAGTATAACTGCAGTTTATTTTGAGATTCCGTCCCCACTCAGGTCTCTAAGGGTGGAAGGGAGCTAGTAGAGTCAAATAAAATACAGATCAGGGAAATAATTTATTTCTATATGAAATAAGCTCTTTGTGCTACTGAAAAAGAGCACTGGGATGGCAGTCTACTCGTCTTGAATTTACCCCCAAATTATCTGAGGGAGAATAAGCATCAAAAGAGCAGCAATTTTCCTGCTAGCTATGTCACCAAGCATTTATATGATATTAGCAAAACATGCTTATTGGTATATTGATTTATACAATGAAACATGAGACCAGAGAAGATCTTTGAGCACTATTTTCTGTTTTAGGATTGGATTTCTCTCTTCAAGTGAAATCAAATCAAAATCTCATAATATGGAACAGATAAAACTATGACTGCTTTGTGTGGTTTAGAGATTAGCCATCAGAGTCCAATCCTCTCCTCTCTCCTCTTGGTGACTCAGGTGCCTAGTGACAGGCTTGGATTCCACAGGCATGAAGCCATTGGAGTAGACAACCACTTAGGTTCCCTAGAGTTTGACTATTACTTTGTTTGTGCTTTTATTGTTGTTAACACTTTATAAATAAATGTAAATAAAATATCCACTAGATGGCAGTAGATCAAATCTTTGTTCTAATAGCTTCCATCAACCATCTTCAATTCAGCATTTAAGCACATACTTGGAATATTTAGGACACTTTCATAGAATTACATTTTCTCATATATTTTTAATCAATTTGTTTTCACTCGGTGTCCTGTTTTAAAGACATTGTTGAATTATTAGTTAGTCCAAATAGCTTTTATGCTATTGCAAATTATTAGTTGCTCTGGTCATGAAAAGTTTAAAAAACAATTTTTTTAAATGTTTAAATGGGCATTTAAAAATTGCATAATATTCAGATAATTGCATGCATATGTAAATTTATTAATAATAACCTTTTGATTCCCACCTTTATTAGAAGCCTAATCTTTAACTCAAAAGTGGGATTGACTTGATGACTCATTTTTCCCATCCCATAGTGCTATCCACTCTTATGGAACTTATATTCTTATGATGATAGTAAATGAAGATTGTATACTAATATTCCAAGAAGATGTTTTCAGGCTATATTAGGTGAGGGGAGTTCAGGACAAGGTTAAACCAGGGAAGTGGTGTAACCTCGGAGAATGCATGGTGCTTCCAATGTTGAACATATAGCAGCCTTATGGAAAGATAGATGAACGCCTTCCTTCAGGATGCAACAGATTTTCCAAACCCAATAGTTTTGGTAACTTATGTCAACACTGAGCCACCCTCAAGATTCCCCAGCTCCTCTTTTTTTCCGTTACTTATTTATACTCTCCAAGAAAGGAGAACTGGTTGAGTCAATTTTTTATAATCTTACATAGATCATACTTTATATAAAATCTCCTAACTAAAAAAGTGGTTGGATCCCACTTAGGAGAGCTTAGACATAGAAGGCCAAGATACAAGATCAACGAGTTTGCCTATTTCCAGGTGAAATTAGTAATAGCTTCGCAGTTTACGTTCAGAATCATCCCAATTTAGGATAATAAATTACATAATTACCTGAATACATGGTCGTCTTTGCCTTGAGCACGAATTTCTGCTCTTCAGACCAGGGTCATGTGGTAAAAGATTTAGATACTGTGAAGAGAACTGCCTGAGGCTACTTTCACAGGAAGGAGCTGCAGGGCACAGGCATTTAGAATTGCGTGAACTGCCAATTAAGTGGTTTTTAGAATAAAGAAAAAGAGAATTTAAAGCAGAAAGAGAACTTAATATTCAAGTTTCTACCTCATTAGTACAAATTTTCTGTTAGTCTTTTTTAAAGCATTGTGGAAAAGAGAATATTATTTTCATTAGTAAGGATATTGTACAGCTAGAAAAGAATTTAAGTTACTTGCTTGTATTGCATTATAAATATAAGAGAAAATTCCAAAATTAGGCCTCCAGGGATGATTAGTTCAGAAACTCTTATGCATAAATGGCATATTGAGTCTTTCAATTATCACTCTTTAATAATAATTCACATTACCACTAAATGTACAGACAATAGTTCATCTAAATCATTACCCAAAATTCTCTTAAATAATCATGTCTTTAGATCTTTAAGTAGTTTTCCCCTCACATTGGTTTTCTGATTGTAAAATGTTCACTCTCATTTCAATTGAATATAATTAATATAGCAAATCATAGAATGTTTTTTCCCAGACTATAATGAACAAACATTAAGTTGACTGAAATGTTTAACTCAAGAAGATTAAATGACAGTTTTTCAAAATTAGTATTTGTTTTATTTCCTAGAGCTGTGATGAGCTTTTTGCCTATCTCCATGTAAAACACCAAAAAAACAGATATAATTATAACCTAAGACATTTAGTTTACAATAATTTCATGAACTATTGTTTTCCTGCTATCAGAATGAACTCTTAAAAATTGTTCAATGCTTTTTCTCTGAAAGTCATTTATTTTACTTATATTTGGGATATCAGCATACTAAGCTGGAGGGCATGAATATACTAACTTTGTAAATGTTACTGTATTACTCTTAATAAATAAAATAACCACCAGTTTGAATCAAAATTTCCTGTGTCTTCCTGGAAGTTTCACTTCTGTTCACTAAATCCCATTTTACTTTCTTCCTCTTTAGTACAAAGAAAGAGTGAACTTAATTTTTAGAAATTAGGTAGTTGCAATATATAATTTTTTAGTTCTCAATTTTTATTTGTAATATAATAATGTTGTAGAGCTTGAAAAATAATTGCATTTCAAAGATATGTAAACTATTTCAGCATAAGAACATATAAATATTCACTTTGTAGATAAGGCATCTATGTTCTGTTTTGCTTGGGACAGAATTAGTTTATATATTTAGTCTCATAATTCATAATGATATCGCCTTTCATTCAAAGATTGTGCTGAGTTGGATAATATATTGTATCATATGTCCATGGAGCCTGTGCAATCAGTGGTAGTTTGGAAAGCAGATACCTGATACAGCTAGACTTACTTCTTTCTCTCTTCTGTGGAGCATATGCATGAAAATAATATTCTACGGCGATGTTAGATACCCAGACCAACCCATAAAAGATTTCTAAATCATAACTGAGCTAAGCCATAGTGATTACTAAATATAAAATAAAAGCATATTGGCTTGCGTGAATGGGCTCAGACAATAATTTATCATGTATATAAAACACTGAATCAAATGGAAAATATGGTTTAATGTCCAGTAACTAAGTTACCAACGTGATTTAGAGCCTAGCTACTTCTCACTTAGTCATAAACAGTGACTTTTAAATGCAAATTTCTCTATTAGTAGTATTAATATTTTATTTTTTGTTATGGAAAATTTTGAATATATGGAAAGTGTTAGTATTTCGACCACTATGTAGCTATTACTCCAGTCCAAACAACAATCAACCAATGTTCAGTTCTGTCCTGCCTATACCTTCAATTAATTTTCCTCCTAGATTATTTTGAAGTGAACCATACATCATATCGTTTTATTTAAACATTTGGACATTTATCTCCAAATATAAGAACCCTTTGAAAAATGTAGTTTTATGAGATTTTTATTTAGTTATACATGTTTATCAAATATTTGTCAAAATAGACAGGTTGAAGATTAGCATGTCAACATTTAACGTGAAATGTATATTATCTCTTGGACTAACAGTCATCCCATTTTATATTTATTAGAACAAATTACTTTAAACATTTCAAAGATAAACTATAAATTTACCTTTAGACAATTTAGAAGTGTATGTACACACTCCAATCCAGATATCAAGGAGTTGTGAAGACGTGTTCTGCAGCTGTCTCCCTTTGAAGTTTTCTGCTCTGACACTTCAGATAACAGTAACACTCACGTTTCCAGGAGTTATAACCAAGCAGCTTATTCTTCAAAGAAGAGGTGAATAACTTAAGTTGACAGGTTAACGTCAAGAAAGGCGATCCTAATAAATGGAACTTAGGGAGCAATTGTTAGGACTAAAAATAAATGTACTTTGGCCCACTTATTGAAAATCTGGAGTGATAGTATGCAATAAATGAATCTTATGTTCTTCATGTTAAAGTCATTCCTGAATAATCTTTTAATATATTTAGCAGGATTTGCAGGAAAGGAAAAGTATTCCCTTTCTGTTGTATACACCAGGATACAATTAAATTATGTATCTGATTATTTAGAGAACAAAAGCAGATTTTCTCCTTATTTATCAATTATTTTGTTGAAAGATTAAAGAGAAGGGAATCTATTTTGTACAGATTATATTTTTATTAAAATTAGAAAAATTATTTTGAATTCATATTATATTTTGTTTATATATAAATGACATAAATGACTAAGAAGATAGAACCAATGTTTATCGAGAGACTTTTGAAATAGGGTTTATCTCCACAGAGTGACTAGTCTTTTCCTTTCTCCTCTTGTAACAACGGCATATAGGTTGCATTTAATTAAATTTAGACATTTGATTTAGATTTTAATGCAGATATAAATAGCATATTTAAGAAACTAGTTACTCTAGTTATGATCAACATCAAGCCTTGATTATGGAATGATGGCAATATTTAATCTGTAAGCTTCTTATAGAGATTAAATGAGATTCTCGATGTAAAATTTCAAAAAATCAGTTCTATTTTTATGTTTATATGTACTAAGTCAATTTATTTTAAAAGAAAGGAGTAGGTAGGAAAGAAAACGAGCAGGCAGGCAGGAGGAAGAGAAAGGAGGAGGAAGTATTTTATTTATCTAGAATATCGTTTATTTTGAATGTTGCCCCAGCCCCAGGTTGCAAACCCAGATTCTTCAGATTTATGTGGACTGTGGCAGCCAGAGGCTGCACACTTACCTGCTAATACACACGGCACGCCATGTCTTCCATTTATTCACTTAAGCATTTTTTGAAAAGCAAAGCTTTTCATATTGATGAAGTACAATTTAACAAATTTGATTTTGTAATATGTATTTTTTGTACTCTATATAAAAATATTTTGCCTAATTTTAGATTACCAAAACATTCACTTATATTTTCTGATTTTTATTGTAGCAACTTCTATTTTGCACATTAAAATAAACTAACATGTATAGATTCCCCATATGTGCAGTTTCCCTCTTCCTCAGATATACAGCAACACATCTGGCCCTCCACCAAATCACCAAGTGTTCTTTATGATGGTCCAGTGGTCTCTGCCCTCACTTGCCCTCCTACTCCATCCCATTCCCTATTGGTAACATCAGTTCTTTTGCAGGAGTCTGAGAGTTGGTCGTGTTTCATGTATTCCTTTTTTGTGTCTACTCAAATTCCACCTATGAGTGAGATCATCTGGTATCAAATTTCTTCTTTTGACTTTTTTCACTTAGCATAATCCCCTCTAGATACATCCATGCTGATTAAAATGACAGGATTTTATCTCTTCTATAGGCTGTGAAGTATTCCGTTTTGAATATGTACCATATCTTCTTTAGCCAGTCATCTGACATTAGGCACTTTAGGTAGTTTCCAGTTCTTAGCTATAGTGAATAGGACTGTGATAAACAGGGCATAAAGCTCTACAAATTAGTGTTTTTTTATCTTTTGGGTAAATACTCAGAAGTGGGTGGTGGGATCATATAGGATTTCCATATTCAACTTTGTGAGCAATCTCCATACTGTTTTTGATAAGGATTGCACCAATTTGCACTCCCACCAACAGTGTAAAATTGTTCCTTTTTCTCCACTCCTTGCCAACCTTTGTTGTTTCTAGACTTTTGAACAGCCAGTCTCTCAGGTATAAGGTGATCTCACTGCTGTTTTGATTTACATTTTCCTGACAGCCAGTGAGTAGGAACCATCTTTCCATGTGTCTGTTGGCCATCTGTATAACCTCTTTAGAAAAATTTCTCTCCAATTCCTCTTCCCATTTTTTTATTGGATTGCCTGATTTTCTGTTATTGAGTTCTATGAGTTCTTTATATATTTTAGATATTAAAGCCCTTGTCAGAAATATGAGATACAAGTATCTACTCCCAATTAGTAGGTTGTTTTTGTTTTGTTTTGTTTTGTTTTGCTTTGTCTTGGTGATGTTTTCTTTCACTGTGAAGAAGTTTTTTAGTTTGATGTAGTTGCCCTTATTTATTTTTCTTTCTTTTATTTCGTTTGACGTTGGAGTTGAGTCCCCAGAGGCCTCCTTAAGGCTAATGTCATGGAATATCTTCCCAATGTTGTTACCCAGATTTTTTTGGTTTCCATCATTATGTCCAGGTCTCTAGTACCTTTTGAGTTAAATTTTGTGAACGATGTTAGAGAGCGATCTAGCTTCATTCTTTTGCATGTGTCTCTCCAGTTGTCCCAACACCACTTATTAAAAAGACATTGCTTTTTCCATCATATGCTTTTAATTCCTTTGATTATTTAGATCAACTTACTTATGTGAGTGGGTCAGCTTCTGTTGATTCATTTCTATTCCACTGGTTGTGCCTCTGTTAATATGCCAGTACCATACTGTTTCGCTAACGATAGCTTTGTAGTATAGCTCAGTGTCTAAGAGTGTGATTCCTTACAGAGTCATTCTTTCTACTCAAAATTGCTTTGACTATTCTTTTTTAGTTACATGTAAATATCAAGTTTTTTTTTTTTGTATTTTCTGAAAATATGTCTGTGGATATAATGCAGATTGCATTAATGATGTAGATTCTTCCCAACCATGAGCAGGGGATGAGTTTGCATCTCTTTCTATCCTCCTCTATTTCTTTTAAGAAGGACTTGTTTTCATTGTACAGACTTTTGCCTTCTTTGTTAAGTATATTTGATTCTTTTTAGTTCTATTTTAAACAATGTGCTTTTCTTTCTTTATTTTTTTTCGTGTGTTATTGGCATATAAGAACACAACAGATTTTTGTGCATTGATTTTGTAGCCTGAAAATTTGCTGTATTTTTTATTAGTTCTAGTAATTTTTGACAGAATTTTTAGAATTTTCATTATATATAGTCATGTCATCTGCAAATAATGATAGTTTTATTTCTTCCTTTCTAAATTGGATTCCTTTTATTTCTCTTTCTTGCTTAATTGTTCTAAGACCTTCAGAACAACGTTATACAGTAGTGGTGAGAGTGGGCAGCCTTTTCTTTTTCCTAATCCTAAAGGAAAGGGTTTCAATTTTTCACCATTGACTATGATGTTGGCTGTGGATTTATCATATATGGTCTTTATTATGTTGAGGTATGTACCTTCTATCACCATTTTTTGCAGGGTTTTATCATAACAGGAGGTGGATCTTGTCAAAAGCTTTCTCAGCATCTAGTGCATATGACCATCTGGTTTTTCTCCTTGCTCTTTTTGATGTGCTGTATTATAATAACAGATTTATGTATGTTGAACAATCCTTGCATCTCTGGAATTAATCCCATTTGGTCATGATGGATAATCTTTTTGATGCATTGTTGGATTTGGTTTGCTAATATTTTATTGAGAATTTTTGCATCTATGTTCCTTAGTGATATTGATCTATAAATTTTTTTCTTGATGATATCTTTATTATTAGCTTTTGGTATTAATGTGATGTTAGCCTCAGAGAAAGTATTTCAGAGAGTTCCATTTTCTTCAATTTTTGACAAAGTTTAAGAAGAATAGGTATTAATTCTTCTCTGAAGCTTTGGTAAAACTCATTAGAAAAACCATCTGGTCTTGGGCTTTTATTTTTAAGGAGACTTTTGATTACCTATTCAATTTCTTTGCTTATGATTTTTCTGTTCAGGTGTTCCTGTGGTTCAGTCTTAGTAAGACTGTATTTTTCTAGAAATCTGCCCATGTTCTCAAGGTCATCTACTTTGTTGACATAGAGCTGTTTATATTACTATCTTAGTAAGTTTTGGATCTCTATAGTATCTGTTGTAACTCTCCCCTTTCATTTCTGATTCTAGCTATGAAATTTTTTCTTTTTCCTTGTGAGTCTAGTCAATGGTTTATCAATTGTGTTTGTTTTCTCAAAGAACCAAAGTTTGATTTCATTCATTTTCTGGAATGTCTTTTGTTTTCTATTTTATTTATTTCTGCTCAAATTTTGATTATTACCTTTCTTCTAATGCTTTTTGGCTTTAATTGTTCTTTATCTAGTAATTTTAAGTGTAGGGTTAGATTATTTATTTGCTATTTTTCTTGTGTCTTGAGGTGGTCCTGGATTGCAGTGACCTGCTCTTGCTGAATCCCATAGTTTCTGGTAGTTTCTGTCTTCAATCTCATTTGTTTGTATTTTTTTAAGATCCTCTTTGATTTCCTTTTTAACTCAAGAGTCATTGAGAAGCATATTGTTTAGTCCCCAATTAATTTGTTGTCTTCCAGCTTTCTTTTTGTGGTTTTTTTCCAAGTTTTAAGCCACTGTGGGCAGAGAAGATGCTTAGTATGTTTTCAATCTTTGTAAATTTGTTGAACATAGTTTTATGTCCCAACATGTGATCTGTCCTTGAGCATGTTCCATGTACATTTGAGAAGAAAGTGAATTCTGTAGCTGTTTGATGAAACGTTTGGTATATGTCTATTTGATCTAGTTGTTCCAAATGGTCATTTAAAGTTATTCTTTCCGTGTTAATTTTTTGCCTGGCTGATCTTTCCTTTGCTATAAGTGGGGTGTTGAAGTCTCCTACTATTACGGTGTTGCTATCGATGTCTCTCCTCAATTCTAATAATACTTAATTTATTTTGATGCTCCTTCATTTGGTGCATATATGATAATAAGCATTGTCCTCTTGCTAGACTGTCCCCATAATCATTATATAATGTGTATCACTGTATTTTGCTATGATTTCTATTTGGATGTCTGTTCTTGATGATATAAGTATGGTCATCTGTGCTTTTTTTGTGGTTGCTATAGATTTTATCTTCCCACCATTGACTTTGAGTCTTTGTTTATATTTTGAAAGAAAGTGAATTTCTTGAATGCAACAGAACATTCTGTTATGCTTTTTAATCCATTTGGCCACTCTATGTTATTTGACTGGTGATTTCAGTCTATTATCGTTTAGGGTAATTATTGATACGTAGTGTTTATTGTCATTTTGTAACTTGTCTTCTGTCTGTTGTTCCAGACAATACCTTTGTTCTCTTTCTCTTCTTAGGTGGTTTGAGTGTAGTTATGTTTTGATTGGTTTGCCTTTCAGTTTTCTTCCTTGTTTTTTCCCTGGTTATGTATTTTGAGTTTACCCTGAATTTAACATTAAGAATTCTGTTTATTTCCTCTTTTTATTTGAGAGCTTATTCAGACTCATTATAAACATCCATGTTTTTATTCTCTTCTCCTCCCCACTTTTTATATTTATTGTCTTACTGTTTTTAAGTGAGATTTCTTTACATTTTGTAGAGCATCCTTTAGTAATCTTTATAAAACTGGCTTTGTGGTGATGAATTCCTTTATCTTTTGCTTTCAGAGAAGTTTATTATCATTCCTTCAGTTCTGAATGCTAATCCTATAGGGCAAAGTATCCTAGGTTGAAAATACTTTTCTTTCAAACATTTGAATATATCATGCCATTCCCTTCTGGCTTATAGGTTCAGTTGAGAAATTCACTGATAATCTTATGGGGACTGCCTTATATGTGACTCATTTTTCTCTGGCTGCTTTTCAGATTCTTTCTTTAGCCTGTATTTGTGGCCTTTAATGATAATGTGTCTAGGTTAAGTCTGTTAGTGTTGCTTATACTAGGGACTCTGAGCTTCCTGGCTTTGGTTTCCTGAGCTTCATTCTTCAGGTTACAGAAAATCTCAGCTATTGTGTCATCAAATACAGTTTCTGCCCCCTTTTATCTCTTTTCTCCTTCTGGGACCTCTGCGATGTGAATATTGTTCTTTTTGATGTTATAGTTCTGAAATGCTATTTTCCTTCCTTTACATTATTTTTTAAATCTCTCTGCTGCTTTGAGTGCATTCCTGTGGCCTATCTTCTAGCTCATTGATTCTGTTGGGGCCTTCATTCATCCTTCTCTTGAGTCCCTCTGTTGATTTCTTTAGTTCCGTATCGTGTTCTTCATTTCTTCGATATCTTGCTTCATTCCTTCTCTCTCTTCTTTGTTGCTCTCTTTTTCTTCCTTTATTGTTTTCTTGATTTTCATGAGTATTTTATTACTGTTACCCTAAATTCATTTGTGGTAGTTTGCATACATCTGTTGTATTCAGATTTTCCTTGGGTTTTGATTGGATCCATCATTTAATGTATAGTTCTACATCCTTTGCTGTTTGACATCCTGCATGTGTTTCTGTGGATTAGGTTTCCCTGCAGTGTTGGTCTTGTGTAGAGTATTGACCTGCACCAATTAAACCTGGGTCTTGGTTTGAAAACTGGGATTTATTGAGCTTTGTGGTGTCACCACTAGTTGTTTTTGTTTAAGTTCTTAAGTTGACACTCTGTTGCTGCTTAAGAGTTCAGCCGATGGGATTGGAGTTTGTGTTGGGGATACAGAGTCTTTCCCCCAGCATCTCAGCTATGAACCATAATGAACACTTTGCTATTGACCCACAATCAGCAATCAGGCTGCAGTTTCACCTCCACCCATAAGGATAGTGTTGATAGCTTCTCCCTCAGCAAGACCCTCTTCTTTAAACCTAAGGGTGGAATTTCTGGTTAGTGGATCCTATGGCTCTAGGGCAATATGCTGGGTGGGGTGGCAGGGGAGGATTCCTCTAATTGACTTCCAGGTGTGGCGGTACTCAGTGTAATTTTCTTCTGGGCCTCCCATTCAAACTACAGGGCATTGGTCTTCCTTACACCATGTGCCAAGACCCTCTGTCCTGGGTCTGTGTCCCAGTCCCACTTTTTTGATTCTCTGCTGCTTTCATCATTCCTGGGAGGGCCAGTTCTTTCCACAGTTCCACCTCCATCGTGGCATGGATCCTGAATCCTGAATCTGTAGTGTAGCTATGAAGTCTTACATTTTTACTTACCTTTTGTGGTTGCAATTGCTGCTGTGTCTCTATAGCTTTTGTGTCTGCTTTTCCTCAGCATTTGTTTCTGGAAAATAGGTGAATTTCTAGCTGCTCATTGGGAAGGATGTGAGTTTTGCTCCTTCTAGGTCACCATATTGACCAGAGGTCAATATTTTCTTTTAAAAGTTGTATACTTTTAGCCATGTTTTTCTGAGAACTATTTTAAGTTAATTTGTGTATATAGTGGTAAGTTCAAGCTTCACTCTTTTCATAACTGTTTGTTGAATATCATATTTCTTAGTAAATAGCTTAGGTACTTTCATCAAAAATAATTTGATCATATTATATGGACACCTTATTCTTTGCTGAATTAGTAGCTAATACTACCACAATATATTGATAATGCAACTTGGTAGTAATTCTTTATATCAAGTAGTGTATATGCTCCAGCAATGTTCTTTTTCAGATTAAGACTTTTCTAGATTCTATGCCTGTCATTCAGTTTTAGAATCATCTTCTCAATTTCTACTTAAGTTCCTGTTGAACTTGTAATTGGGAATTTGGATAACTATAAAAATAAAAATCCTTTATAGTCCTAGGTATTTTGATTAATAAATATGGTGTCCCTTTCCATATATTTTAGCTATGTTTAATTCAATCTAGCTACATTTTGGAAATATCAAAATGTAAGTTTAGCATGAAT
Organism: Solenodon paradoxus; assembly: GCA_004363575.1. Taxonomy (NCBI): domain Eukaryota; kingdom Metazoa; phylum Chordata; class Mammalia; order Eulipotyphla; family Solenodontidae; genus Solenodon; species Solenodon paradoxus. The sequence goes on from RJWH01000171.1 coordinate 1,207,223, forward strand.
TTTGATAAATAGACTATGCTTATATGCTTTATACTTGATGATACTACTGTAAAATATATTTTAATTTCAATATTTAGCCATTACTAATATATAGACATGTAAAACTGCTCTTTGCATATTTGCTTTGGATCCTTTTCCTTTACTAAACTCACTTCTTAGTTCCAGTAGCATTTGTGTATATTTCTTTGAATTTTCTGCATAAATTATTGTTATCTGCAAGTACAGTATCACTTTTTCTTCTAATATGAGTGACATTTATTTAATTAATTTTGCCTTATTACAATACAATGTTGCTCAATATTTGGACAGAATTGAACAAAATTGCTAAGAAAAATTTTGCTTTGCTTCTGATCTTGGAAGAGGATAGTCAGCCTTTCACAAAAATGGTATTAACTAAAAGGTAAGGGTGTTTATTATAATAAGGTGATCACAGAGTAACTACCATTCATAATTTGTAGGCAATTTTTGCTATTATTGAATTTTTAGATTTATTAAAATCTCTATTTTTCAAATTCTGAGGTAAGCATGTGATTTTTTCTTTTTTATATTGTAATATTGATTTTAAATATCTAGAGTAATATTAATAGCATTTGAAATAAGACACTATATATTCTATATATTGTTGGATGTTGTTTGCTTTTTTTTTTTTTGGAAGTTGTTGCCTCTTTGTTCAGGAGGCTTATTGCTCTGATTTTATATATTTTTGCATGTATATGCATATGCATTGTATATAAATATTCATTTATTTGGGGTTATTTTGGTTTTAATATCAGAGCATTTAGATCTCAAAAAGGAGTTATGCAGTATTCTCTCATTTTCTTGAAAAAAGTTGGATAAGATTGGTATTAATATTTCTTCGTAAAATGTTTGGTTGAATTTATTATTGAAGTCATTTAGATATAGAGCTTTCCTTTTTAAAAGAATATTGATTATGACTTCAATTTCTTTATGGTTGTAGAGCTATTCAGTTACAAATTATTTGTTGAGGTGGTTTTGCTACTTTGTACCTTTCCAGAAGTTAGTCCATTTTGTCCAAGATTCCATTAAGTATATAATTTGTTCATAATGTTCACTTCATCATTTTAATATCTCTAGTGTCTATAAATCTCTCAATCTTTACTATCTCTACTAGCTTCTATTACCTTGATCTGAATGATCATCTCTTCCTTGGTGTCTCTAATTCTGCTCTTCTTTCTCTATAATCCATTCTTCACACAATTATGAAGAATGTTTGAAAAATGAAATTAGTCATGACATTACCTCTTGCTTAAAGACATCTGTGTCTGCATGAAATTATATGTCTAATCTTTATTATTTTGCTCCTCCTGCAAACATATTTAGCAACATTTATTTACTGAATCAGAAATTTTGCATTTTTTCTGATGGCAGTGAGAAATGTGTTTTCTATCAATTACATATTCTCACACATAAATACACACAGATGTGTCTAAAACAAAATTTTATGAAAATCGATTCCCTTTTATATATATACAAATTCACACGACCATACACACATGAGACATAAATATTATATCTGTGTGAATATTGAATATTTATTTCCCCTTACTATATGGATAAAGGAATATGTTTTTTTCCAGTTTTATTAAGATATAGTTGATATACAACATTGAATAACTTTAGAGTGTATAGCATAATTATTTAACTTAAATATATCATGAAATGATTAACTGAATAAGTTTATCATGCATTATCTCATACAGACATAAAAAGGGAAAATGCAAAAGAAAAATTTACTTATGATGCAAACTCTAAGGATTGACTCTCAACAATTTTCATACATAGTGCTAACTATAGTCATCATATTGTACATTAAATCCCTAGTACCTATTTATCCTATAACTGAAAGTTTATATTTTTGACCCCTTTCATCTAATTTCCTCTCTCACCACCCCTGACATCTGGTAACCACAAGTCTGATCTCTTTTTCTGTGAATGTGGGTATTTTATGCTTGACTCTGCATGTAAGTGAGATCATACAGTATTTATCTTTCTCTCTCTGACTTGTTTCACATTATAATTCCCTCAAGTTCCATTCATATTGTCACAGCTGACAGGAGTTTTCTCCTTTTTTATGTGTGAACAATATTCATTTTGGCTGAATGACATTCATATATATATATATATATATATATATATATATGTGGGATATTTATCACCACTTTTTATCCACTTTTTTATCCACTCATACATCAATGGACAATTTGTTTGTTCACATGTCTTAGGTATTATATATAATACTGTTATGAACATGGGGTTGTAGATATATCTTCGACAAAGTGTTTAAATTTCCTTTAGATATATTCTGAAAAGTGAAATTGTTAAATTATACGGTCATTCTGTTTTAAGATTTTTAAGTAAACTCCGTATTGTTTATTGTAGTGTCTGTACCAGTTTTCCATCCTACCAAATGTGTGCAAGTGTTCCCTTTTCTCTACATCCATGCAAGCATAACATTAATTCTTACCTTTTTAATGCTGCCATTCTATTTGTTAATTGTTTTTGGAATTTATATTATAAAGTCCAATGGCTGCCTTTATATGTGCTGTTGCATTTTTAAGGACTTCACTTTGAGCAACATTTAACATATAAAGAATCCTTTTCCCATTTTTTAATATTATGTTTTAAATAAGCGCTGTAAATTAATGTCACAAAACCATGTTACAAAAATTTCTTTTGGTATTTTCTAGTATTTTAACACTTTTCTAAGGAAAAGAAAAACTCAGAAGATATTTCCCATTCCTATATGTAGATGTTGTTATTTTATGCATTAATTACAAGTAATTCACACTTGTGATAATTTTCCTTTAAAATTTGTAATAGCTATTTCAGGAAGAGATTGCACATTAATTGAATTAATGATTTAAATTATAGAGAAAGAAACAACATTTAAAATATTGAGCTCTCTCTGGTAGCTCAGGTGTTAAGGCTATTCCTGGGAAGCAGTCCACATGCAGTCTGAGGACCTGGTTCACAGCCTGGGACCAGGGAGGAATAACTTAAATGAACAACTAAATAAATAAAAATGCTTCTTCCTTCTCTCCCTTCCTGCCTGCTGCCTGCCTACTTTCCTTTTTCTCTTTATTTTGAGTATGAAATATTGATGCTCTGTTTTATTTGAAGTGAAGGATCACATTTTTCCTGGCTTTAGACAGATGTACTTTTCACTTATTAGATAAGATTCAACATTATGAAATCCATTAAGCATTAACTGAGTGTCTAAAAGCTTTAGATATTAATAGAAGATATTTGGAAATTTGAAGACATGGGAATTAGAAGGACAAACAGGATTCATTAAATATGAAGACATACTGGAGTGAGCTTTTAGGTAAATTTATCATGATAGTTGATTAAAAAAAACCATCTAATCGATGTGTAATAATATAGGTTAACTTCCTTTCTAAGATATTTGAGCTGACTATTGTGTCTTTTAGCTTTCAATATTTTGTGTTAGTGTCAAACACTAAAATTGAAAGGTTTCACATATTAACTCTTTGGAGCCTTTATTCAGTCCATCTTTAGACAAAGATGTGAATGGAGGCAGAGTGTATTACTCTAATTGCTAGAGGCACCAGCATAGACCAGATGTGCAAACTGATTTACTAAATTACATATCATTTGTGTTTCTTGGTACCACTTGTGGTGATTGTCTCATAAAATTATTTTTAAAAATACGATTATTTCCTTGAGCTTTTAATAGCTAAAAAAAACGGAGAAGAAAACATTCGAAAATCAATAATGGTTGTGATTTAGTTGTGGTTCTTTTCTAATCAACATTGAAACTCATGTGATATGAGCTATGTGCTCTCACAATAATTTCTTAGTAAGGAATGGATTGTGGTATAATGAAATTTTTAGTTAAATATGAAAGTATTATTGAAACAATTATTTTAAAATTCTCTGTGTAATGTCACAAACATATTACCTTTTTCTCAGTCTTGCCTAGTGTTTAAACTTCTACTTCACAATGAGAATTTTAGTTTTTATTTCTCAGGAAAATATAGAGATGATCATTTTAAAGTCATATTCTTTATATCTGTGTCCTCTTCTATGTTAAACTGTGTTATTAATGCTCATGTTGGAATCATGTAGCAGTCTTGATGTTTAGTGTCAGGAAATAAACTTGGGCAAAAACATTTACGGAAAATAGGGTTAAGTAATCTGAATCTTAAGAAAAAAATGACTCAAGTGTTCAAGTGTTGCTATCTGAAGGCATTCTACACTTTATCTCTGCAGCTTACATTTTCAATAAGTACTATGGGGCAGTCTGGGGTAAATATTATTACAGGAGTCATTCATATTTTTGCTATGTCTACTATTGCACCTTCTTGTCTTGGAAGTTTTCTCTTCACCTGTCCATTAATTTTGATGAAACATAATTCTGCTCACATTGCAGAATCCAGTAATACAACGGTGAGTGTTAATCACTGGTAGACATCTTATCCAACCGATGTTCTTTTTGATTTTGAAATTGGAATTTAAAGTCAGTTCAATTTGTCTTATTTCTTGGATTGGGACATGAAAAATTCCGGTACTGACAAAAAAGTGTAGGCTTTTTTAGATGCACTAGAGACAGAAAATTCAATATTCAGAAAAGAGAAACAAAGAGCAAGTTAGTATAAAAGGGAAGAAATGAGCATTATTAAAAGTTCAAAAGTCGAGACTGGGTCCCTGGTTGTTATGTAACAATCTAACAAGACAGTCTTGAAACCAGCAGTAATAGTTGTGGGTTCCTCTTGTAAATAAATCCTGTGATATAGTCACCTTACCAATTTTGGTGGCTAACACACTATATCAGAGATGATGTGGTTCTGGGACTAAATGCTACACTGGAAATTTCCAGTTTAAAAGACAATTTCTTATTGTAGAAGAAGCAGTGGGTCTTCCTCCATGGCCTAGTCCTGAATTGTGGCTTTAAAAAAATTCTGTTCCCTCCCCCTGCTTCAACTCACACATACATACTCACACTGCCCTACCCCCAGTATCCCAGTGATCCTATCAGTCATTTAACATCTTATAATCAATTATTTGGGACTTGAAATGCAAAGTGTGAATTCTGTTTTCCGCAACTAAGCCATAATAAATTCTCTGAAATTGAAATACATAAGCAAAATATGTAAACAAGTAAGCACTGAAAATGTCTTAGATGATATTATGCAAGTATTAAATCATACATGGTTTAAAGTCACTGGTAAACAAAACAGATGAATACTATGTCTTCATAGAACTTAAATGTTACCAGAATAAGACAGACAATAAACAAGAAACGGAAAAAAGTAATTGTATTTTTTACCATGTTAGATGTTGATAAGAGGTAAGAAAAGAATTGGAGTGGGTATTTCTAGCATTAAATAGGTTAATCAGGGTAAGTGACCTTTGAGTAAGGACTTGGAGGAGGTTTATATATTTTTAATGTGTTATTTTACTCTATAAGATTAAGGAAGAGACTAATATATCTTTAATAACCTATTCTGAATAAGCCTCTATAAGATTTAAAGAAAACTTCCTTCTTGCTATCATTTTTGTCAAGTGTCTTCATTCATTTTCAGACTTTGTTTTATCTTTAGATTCATCGTGATTGAAGAGTGGGTTGAAACTGACAAGGAATTGCTTATAAGCAATTAGGTTATAGTTACTTTGAAATTAGGTGAGCGCAACAATAAATAAAGAGAATTTTCCACAAGATAAGGGTTTCACAAAAAATATGGAAAGAAGTTTTAGAAATCATAATTTCAACAATTCTCAAAATGTAAAAATCTCTTCAGTAACAGGAAGGATTATTACAATGTACCAAAATGTTCTGATTGAATAATTTGTAATTGAACATTTGATTAATCTTTGAAATTTTTGATATTATATGAAGAAAAGATTATTTAGATAACCTTACTATATTTAACCTGTTACTTAATAATACACAAGTCAATTATAAACTAAGAAGATTTATAAGGCATCAAATCTCAAGGCTTTGTTTATTTTTATTATAAATTAATACCTGAATGATTAAACATACAATACAAATGAATCTCTAGCTATAGAAACACATCCTTACAAAATAAAAGTTTATTAGCACCAAAAGATGTATGGTATTTCAGCATGTTTACACGTTGATCTACAATACATGATTAGATGATTCTACAAACATATAATTAAGAATTTTTTTGAAGATGTTCTACTCCTGTTTGAAGCACTTCATATCTGTTCAGTTTAAATTTATAAAATAGAGCTGATATTTTTTCTGTTTATTTTTAATTAGCTCTCAAACAAATAGATTGCCTTGATTCTTAGAGGGTCAGAATTAAAGAAAGCATAAATCAGAGTGAAGGTAGAGGTTGGCTGAGATATACTTACCCATTTAATTGAAGAGAAGCTACCCTCATGGTGTTTAACAAGATGACTGAAAAGTACAATGTTACAATAAACCATAATGATTATCTCATTTTAGATACTACCTTTGACGTTTTTTTCCCAAAAGTCTGGAGAATTTGTTCAGTCTACATTTGTATTTTGATGAGTGAGAAATAGGAATTAGGTTTATTAATTATGATTACGAACTGGGTGACCTTTTAGCTGATATTCTGGTGGTATGAACCAAGGTGTTATCTTCCTCAAACAACAGTAAAGAGGGAAAATGTGGAATTTATAGTGTTCACGCAAAATGTAAGCTTGGTCTTACTAATTAGAAAATCAAAACAAAACTATTATAACAACTCAGAATACATTGCATGATCAATTCTTTCTGACTTTCAAATTATCTGTCTTAATTAGACTTTGGTCTAAATAAGACTTGCATTTCTTATTTTACCTACATTTTAAGTTAAATTAGTAATACTTCTTATTCCTCCAGTAATGTAATCAACAAATATTTCTTAAGCACCCACAACTTGCCAGACATTGCTCTAGGCAGGGGAAATGCAAATAAGGAAAACTCTTTGCCTTCATGAAGTAAAGAGGAGCTAGAATGGTTATGCCACATGACAAGCAAGCACATAACAAGTTAGATCGTGACACATACTCTGGAGACAAATAAAACATGGAAGTGGGAAAGGGTGTGTGACGAGGAGCTGAAGGCAGTTTGGAAGGCTTGAGTAGAGGTTCAGGGGCTGTGAAAGAATGTCATGCAGCTCTCATAAGGAAGGATTTGCAGGCCTAGGGTACAGGAAGGCAGACCCAAATACTTGCCACATTTTAGTAACAGGAAGAAGGTGAGCATGGTGACAGGGAAGAGCCAATGTAAATGGTCCAACAGCAGTAACCAGATTCCAGTCTTAGAGGAGACAGTAGGTCATTGTCAGTACATTGGTTTTTATACAGAGGGTTTTGAGAACAAATACTGTGTACTTTTTGGAAACATCACTCTGGCTGTTTATTGTATTGAATGTAGATTACAATGACTAAAGTAAGGGTTAAATTAGGAAGTTATGGATACAAAAATAATTAAAACTCATTGGCAGTTTTCATATCAGTAGATTGTCTAATTGGTAAAATGCGTTTGTAATCCCCAAATCGACACACAGCTTGCTTTGCTATCATTCATATTCATGCTCTTTTTCAGAGCAGTGAAAAATTTGAGAGGCACGGTGTACATATGCCCATCAGAAATCTAAGGGAAACCTGTCTTTTTGTTTGAAGGTCTTATACACTGAAGAATTATCTTTCTCATAGTCTGTTTGGTGCCACCGTTTCTCGAAGATTTGTGCTTTTCGTCAGTGATTTTGTTGTTTAAATTGGCCCCTGTGCATAGGGCTGAAGTGCTGTCCCGTGTTCCCAAGTCCAAGAAGGGTGTGATGCGCCTAAGGGCGAGATGTGTGTTAAATCAGCTCTGTTCAGGTGTGGGTGATAGCGCTTTGGGTTGGGAGTTCTAGCTTAATGAATCAGCACTATGATACATCCAGAAAAAGAGAAAATTTTACCTATCTGTACATTACCAAACCCTAAAAATGTTAAAGTAACAATGATGGTGCTTGATGAAGAGATGGAATGTGACTTAGCTGGTGAGTTCCTGAGATGGCATCTGATCAAAAAGGCAAGGTGCACAGCGCTGATGTGAGTCTAAAGGTCATAGAAATTTACAGTCACTTTACCGTGGGTCAAGAAAATGTTAAACCATTTTCAGCGAATGCTTGCTGGCTCACACATTTTACAAGGCAATGTGGTGTGAAAAAAAACAAACTAAACCTGCACTAAAGTGTATGGAAACAGGAGTCTTAGGAATTGAAAAAAAAAAAAAAATCCAACAATTTGTTGTCTTACATAGGAAAAGTGTTATGTGGAAGAGTAAGTTCTTGATGCTGAGGGCTTGTTTTACAGTGAAAAATAATTAAAATATCCTCCAAAGTTCCTGACTTTAAATCATTCAAAAATATGCAGTGGATAATTTTTAAGAAATATTTATTGAAGAAGGTGTCCTTGAACAGAAGCACACATAAAACAAAACCATGTATTAATGTGTTGGCAAAATGTAACAGAGGCATGCAGGGGCATATTTTCACTAGGAGGAATAGTTATATATTTGTTAGTCTGGTATTCACGTGGTTCTTTGGTTAGGCTGACCACTTGTACTGTTTTAAACCGGACAGTATCCTTTTTTTCATATTTCCTGACCATCCTGTCGTTGTAATATAAGGGTCAATTTTGTCCCCGGGCTATCTTTAACACGGGGCAAAAGGGGAAGTTGAGTTGGACTGGGCACAGTCTGTTGAGGGGACTCAAAAGCAACTGCCCCTTTTACTTCAAGTTAAAGATGATGCTTGTCAGCACTGACTGTGGAGCACCTGGGAACCTACTGCTGTTCCCTCCACATGTGAGGAAAAGGAGCTTCACAGGAAAAAGATTCCCCTTAACCCCTGTTTTTTCAAAGGCAGCAGACACTGCAGTGTGGTTAAGCTCTGTGCTATGGAGGTTATTTCTGGCACTGCTGGGGCTATCTCTGACACTATGGGAGTGATCGGGTGTTTCTGATGCTAGAGTGGTTAACGTGGCGTGTTTCAGGCAGGATGTTTAGAGCGGTACTTATAGGAGTGACAAATCAGGTTTATGCCTAAGGTACCCAAATTATTCAAATTGGCCCTGGCCATTGATATAAAGTCTCACCAGAATGCACATCATTACTATTGATTACCCATTGACATTGCATAGCACTTACCGTATTTTGCTGTGCATATTGTGTTACCATGTGTAATTTGCACCCACATTTTTGGTCTAAATATTCAAGAAAAATCTTTCATTTTTTTAAGATCAAATTTCTATTTGTATTTATATACTTGTTTTTTGTATTCTAATTTCAGCATTTATTTTTAACATATTATAGTGCATGAACTTGTATGTAACAATTAGAAAACACAAGACAGATATGAGGTGCAAGGTGCTTTTCTACCTGTTGTCTCCACAATCTGATGACACTCCCTGTGGAAGGAGGTCAACCGGGTCTCTCAGCAGCCAACATTTCTTTCATTGCACATTTTTCATAAATTCAACAAAACTGATGATCATATTCCAGGTTATTATTGTGCATATGGATATCATTATTAAATTATAGGGTTATACTTTTGACTCATAAGCATAAATGAAATAGTTTAAAATGTTTAATAGACAGACAATTAGTATTACCCGTGTATAATATGGATGGTTATATTTCCCTCACAAATGTGGGCAAAAGCATATGCATTATACATGGTAAAGTAGGGTACTTGTTTTTGGCCTCGCTGCTCTACTCCTGCTCAGATTATTCCACCTCTTCGCCTCTCCTTAGTCTCCAAGGCATAACCCTGTTCCATTTTGTCATCCTGTTGTCATGTTTATTGTCTCAAGGAATGTTTGGTCTATCTTTAGTACATAAATAGTAGAAATAATGAGAATCAAATGTGCCTGTGTGTGAGTGTGTGTGAATGACATGACCATGAGAGAGGCATCAAGAGTTGTTCATTTGCCAGCTAATGAGATCTCAGAGGAGCCCAGTACTCTTAGTTCTTTTACATTAAACTTCCAGTTCCTGAAATTGTGAGAAAATCAATTTCTGTTTTTAAGACACCCAGTTTGTGGTATTTTCTTATGGCAGCTTTAATAAGCTAATGAAATAAGTTCCAGGCAAGTTGTGTTAGTAACTTGGGAGGGCACATGTCAGTAGAGGTAGTTCAGACTTTGTGAGATATGGTTGAATTTAGGGTGTATTTTAAAGACCAAGCTGAGACTAATTGCTAGAGAATTGGATATAGCTTATGAGAAAAAGATAGAAGTTTGCATTTATTAGTATTTTCCTGATTTTTCTCTCTTATCAGTTACAGGTTGTATTTTTTTAACAAAGAAAATTTATAGCATGAGGGAATAAAGATTGAAATCAGTAAAAGCATAATGTCATTTAGAAAATATGGAAGTGTTGTTTGTGATAATACAGAATGTGAATATTTAGGTTCTGATTTTGAAATATTTAATCTGGAAAACTTAGTTTTGAAGTCTTAAACCATTTAAAAGGAAGTGATTTCTTTGCATGGCTTTCTGTTAAGTAGAAATCAAATTTAATTGTCCAAACTGTAATTAAATTCAGGAATGAATGACTGAATATAGATGTGCCTTAAAACTTGCTGGTATATTTGCTATATAAATAACTAAATTGACCTGGAAGCAAGTGGTTATTGGACATTAAGTCTGTTTTAGAGAATAAAAGCATTCAAAATAATTCTGCTAAGATTTTCTTTGCATTATGGTTTAAGGTTTATTGTTTTTAAAGTCTAATAAAATCAGTGATGATTGCATAATTTAGAAAACATACTTTGAAAAGTCATTTCTACCCATTTTAGTTTTGTCATTAAAGTGTTCAATTTCATTATTTAGAATAACAGTTTGAAATAATAAATGTATATTTTTGTGGATATCTCACGGTGATCTTACGAGAAAGATATTGTTATCCATTTATTCAATTCACACTTTTGTTTTTAATGCACTCTACATGTTTCACTTTAATATGGAACTAAATACAGTCTTAATTTTGCTTTTTTTCTCTTATTCCTAATTAGCATTGTCAATTTTTTATACGAAGAGGGTCTTGTAGATACAAGATAAGATACTTTTCTTAATAATTTCCAACATTCTAAAGGTATATTCTTCTCTCCAGGATGCTCATATGTTCTTTGTTTGTTATGTTTATTTCATAGGGAAGAGAAAAGACCTATTGGAATTATCTAAGTTTCTAATCCAGAGACTCCTTGACTAATTACATGCAACAACCTTTTTAGCTTCAGAAAGATCATTTCCTAACAGATTGTTCTTTCTCTGTCATCTATAACATAAGTTAACAAGTCCCTGTTATAGCTCAGATGTAAAAACTGAAAACAGACATGAAAGAAACCAAAGAAGCAAGGAAGTAAATCAATTTCAATCCCGATATTAACTTACCTTCTAAAAGAAAAAATACCCCTCAGATCACTATGTGTAACACTTTAAGAAAAAAAGTTTGCCAGTGGTCTTGAACTTGTATTTCAGTAGCATTCTCTCAATAAGTTAGAGAATGTTTGAAGATATTAGAATAGAATCGGAAGTTACAAGGATGTCTGTTTCTTCTTTTCAAAGGAACTTGTAAACC